>JADRCD010220018.1:0-14833 GCA_019843815.1 Montemys delectorum
TTTCTTGTTCAAAACAGATGTATGTTGTTTCTAAATAACGTATCTCTTTCTTATATTAATGAGATCTCAATCTCAAAGGAACCAAAGTTGAAGGTACTAAGGAATCTTTTTGTCCTCAAAGTCAGTCTGCATGACCAAATATAACCAACTCAAGCAGGTTAAACACTCCATTATAAATATGTCCAGTATGCAATGTTAGTAAGTTGATACACTTTCAGGAAATCTTCATTTTCACAGGGTATCATGAGTAAGTACCCAGACTTTTCTATTTCTGTAGGTCCAGGATTCTGTTCCATGGTTTAGACACTAGAACAGTTCTTTCTCCGAGGAACAAATGATAAGCCCATCTCCCAACAAACAGGGATTATGACTAGATATCCTCATCTACCTTTGGCAGCAACACTTTGAGTTCACAAAAGTTTTTATCTTTTTATTATGTCTCTTAAAATAATGGTCTACCATGAAAGAATAGAGAAGAAAATAGGATTCTTTTTGTTTGTTTGTTTCTTATATAAACCTAATCATTTAGCTCCAGTTCTATTGCCTATTCATTTTTGAGAAAACAGTTTATATTTACTGGTTCTTTAGGTCTAGCATTCACCTCTCTTAAAAGTTTGCACTGGACTTGGATCCACATACTCCAAGAGAGGGTCAGAGTGCTCATGCTTTCTATGCATATCTATCTCATGGAAATTAGTCGAGGGAACTACAAATGAAGTAAGCAAACTTTAAACAAACAAACAAAAATACATTGAGGGAAATAACTTATAAAGCCTGGAGAAAAGGAAAAATGTTAATGCCAAAGAATATTGGAGATCTTTAAAAAATGCCTATGTTCAATTTCAGCCCTTGGCAGCTTGTATGTGCACAGAATAATTATGGCAAGTTGGCTATAGGCAGGAGATAACAGATACAATAAAGAACACAAGGCAATTAATTGCACATTAAAAATGATTGTTTTAAATTAAATATGCTAAGTTTTACAACTTCAAAAATTGATTGTAAATAGTAAGCAAGATTTGATTTTGACTCAGTGAATGAAGTGACTTTGTAGTCAAAGTGGCTTTTGAGTCAGCTTCTCACTTGTTCTATGGTCTCAGATGGCAGGAAAAACTGCCTTCCCCAGAAAAGAGACACCAATTGATTCCCCAATATCAAATGGGCAACACTGAAAACATATACATATAGGTAATATTATAGAGATGGAGCAGGTCTTATTTACAAATATATATTCATATATATATATATATATATATATATATATAAAACGTATATGCATGTAACAATAATTAATGAAAAGGGAAGGCAGGAGTTTAAAAAAGTACAAGGAGCAGTATATGGGAGGGCTTTGAAGAAGAAATGGAAAAAGGAAATGATATAATCTAAAAATAATTTTTAAAAATAAAAAATTAAAATATAACTTAAATGTACTATGAGGTATATGTGGATGTTCATAAAATACATGACCATATGTACCTATATACTATATAGTGCACATTCAATACTACATTGGCAGCCTGTGTCCTGGACCACCAACTGCCTGACTCTATTTGCCCTTTGGAACTTGGAGTTGAGTCTTTGAATACCAGCCTTCAAAGAGATATTCTGGAGGCATGTCATGCAAGGGTAAGATGAAAAACAGCTTAAATAGTGGTCTCATGAATCTCTACTATCCAGGCTTTGACACTTCCTTTGCCCTCCCACCCCCTCACAATCAGGATTTTCGAGAGCTATAAAAGTACGTGGAGGTTCCACCTTACATTTGGAGCACTGCTTGAAGATGTATTACAGGAGGCACTTAAACAAAATAATCATTTGTATGACAATTCCTCTAAAAATTGGCCCAGGTCATGAGGTTTAACCATGAGATCAAGGGGAACCAAAGGGGTCTTGAGTACCCTAATCTGGGGTTCTTTAATGGTGAAGGGGTCTGAACCGATAACGATGAGAACAAACTACGAACAGACATGACAGAAGATGAGATGAAATCTTCTCAACAAGGGTCTCTCCCAGGTGTAGCTCAAAGACCATACGCCTGCATGGTGTCCCCAAGATGGAAAACATGTTTCAGAGCTGTTCTCCAATACCATCAACTGGGAGACCAGCCCCTATGTCAGGTACTAGGGTGAATCCAAACAGGACAATAACAAAGAAAACAGAAGAGATGTCAGCATGCTCAGATTGCTCCAACCCAGACCAAAAGCAAAAGTATGTTGGGTGCCAGGGCATGCAGACAAACACACACACACACACACACACACACACAAAGAGAAAAGAAAAGATGGCCACCACAGGCTCACCCAGACAGACACAAAGAAGAAAGAAAAAGAGGCCTAGCTATACCTCTGCTCAACCTCAAACTTAAACAGAAAGTGAAAGTACAACTGGCACTCAAAGGAACAGACCAAAAAGACAAAGAAATGTTATTCAAAGGCTCACCTTCCCAGGACTCACAACTTCAAACACTAAGGGGCCAACTCACCAAAAAAGCAACCTTAGGGGCATGACAGCTCCAAAGCTAGGAGAACAACAGCAGGTCTGGCCAAACAGCGAACACACCACTTGCAGCAACTGGCAAAAAAAAATGAGCCCCCAGAAAAGGAGGTTCACAAACAGCCACAAAACAAGGACTATGAAGTAGTCCATACAACTCGTTAGGCACAAGATGCTGCCTGTATCCCAGACCACCAGCTGCGCAACTACCCGTCCTTGGTGGTTGGAGGTGAGGTGGCATGGAATCAACGGAATCAATGACACAGACTCAAGGAGCAAGTGAGAAAGGCCACAGCAAGCTCCTCTGAATGCTGCTGCAAGCACCTTTCATACCATCCACCAGCGCCCCATTGTTCCCAAGAAAGCAGTTCCTTCTAAACAGAGGTTTCTGATTGGCTGGCATTGTCTGCTTCTGCAGTCCTTGGCCTCTCCAGCAATCTCAATTAGGTCTACCTGCCGGAGATGTCTTTGCAGCTGTGCAGCCGAGCCTTTCCTCCTACACACATTGAGAACAATGGTTAAATAATATTTTTGAATTATAGTAATTTCAACCTGCCTCTTAGCTCCATGTCACCTCCCACAACTTCAGTAGAAGCCTCTGCATTCCTGGAGGCTGAACTGGTACTAGGTACTCGGGTGCTCAGGTACGACATTGCCCACCTTTCATGAATACTCTTTAAAGCCCTCCCAGCTGTTTCAAATTATTCCCACTCCTCTGGACTCCATATTCTGCCTCACAAGTTTGGCAAAGACTTTCGCTTTACAGGAGATCATGTCATACTAAGAACCCCAGGGACCAAGTAAGTACATAAAACTCTAGAGACCACGTAGGTAATTGGAACTCCAGGGGCCACACAGAGAAATCACTAGTGGAGACATCCTATTGTACCTGAAGACTCTTTAGTCATCAGAACGCCAGGCTCCTCAGGCCATAAGACCAAAGACACAGTGATGGTTGAAAATATGGAAGTCAGTATACCACTCAATGTGATCTACCATAGACACACGCTGAAAGAAAAAAAAAAACACATAATCATTTCATTAAATGCTGAAAGTCTTTGACAAAATCCAATGCTACTTCATGAAAAAAAGTCTTGGAGAGATCAGGAATACAAGAGACATGCCTAAGCATAGCAAATTTAATATACAGCAAACCAGTAGCCAACATCATAACAAATGGAGAGGAACTCTAAGCAGTTCCACTAAAATCAGAAACAAGACAACTTTGTCAGCTCTCTCCATATGTATTCAACCCAGTACTTGAAGTTTTAGCTAGAGCAAAAGGAGATCAAGGAGATAGAAATTGGAAAGAAAGAAGTCAAAGTATCTCTATTTACAAAGGACATGATAGCATCCATAAGCAGTTCCCAACTCTACCAAAAAGCTCCTACAGTTGATAATACCTTCAATAAAGTGGACGGGTTCAAAATTAACTCAGAAAAACAATCAGTAGCCCTCCTACATACAAATGACAACTGGGCTGAAGAAAGAAATCAGGGAAACAATGCCCTTTACAACAGAAGTAAAATAATATAAAGTATTTTGATATAACTGTAATCAAATAAGTGAAAAGTCTGAGTGACAAGAAGTTCAAGTCTTTAAGAAGGAAACTGGGGAAGATATAAGACAATGGAAAGTTCTCCCATGCTCATAGATTGGTAGAAGTAACAGCAAAAAATGTATCAAAAGCAATCTACAGACTCAACACAATTCTCATCAGAATTACAACACAATTCCTTACATTCCTTGAAAGAACAATGCATAACTTCATATTTTAAAGCAAAAAACTCAGGATAACTAAAACAATCTTGTATAATAGAAGAACTTCTAGAGATATCACTAATCCTGATTTCAAATAGTACTATTCAGAACTATACTAATAAATCTCTCAGTATTGTCATAGAAACAGATAGGATGATCAATGGAATGGAGTTGAAGACCCAGTTTTAATTGACATATGCATAAACTCTTGGTTTTTACAATGAAGCCAAAGTTACACAATAGGACAAAAAGAATCTTCAATAAATGGTGTTGATATAGCTGGATGTCTGCATGTAGAACACAAGTTGTTCTATACCTATTACTCTGCACAAAACTCAAGTTCAAGTGAATCTAATATCACAACATAAAATCAGATAAGCTAAAACTGATTGAAAATAAAATGGGGAATACCCTGAGTGTATTGGCACAGGACACAACTTTTGAACAAAACATTGCAGGCACTAAGATCAACAATTAATAAATGGTACCTCATGAAATTGAAAAGCTTCTTTAAATAAAGGACATTTACAATAGGACAAACCAGCAGCCTACAGAATAGGAAATGTTCTTCATCAGCCTCACTTTTAACAGAGGGTTGATATCTAAAATGTATAAAGAGTTCAAGAAACTAGAAAGCAACAAGCCAAATTATGCAAACTGAAAAATGTGCACAGGTCTAAACACTGAATTCTTGACAGAGTAATTGCTAATAGCTGAGAAACAATCGAGGTTTTCAACAGCCTTAGCCATTAGAGAAATTCAAGTCAAAATGCCTTTGAGGGTTCATCTTATATGCCTGTCAGATGAGCTAAGTTCAAAAACACTAGTGATATCTCATGCCAGTAAGTATGTGGAGCAAGGAAGCATTCCTCTATTACTGGTGGGAGTGAAGACTTGTACAGCCACTTTGGAAATCAATTGGGCAGTTTCTCAGAAAATTAGGAATTGATCTATCATAATCTATCTGCCTCTTGATCTACATGCATTCCTGGGCATATAACCAAAGGATTCTTCATCATACTAAGGACACTTGCTCGACTATGTTCACAGCAGCACTATTAATAGCAGCCAGAAACTAGAAACAAATTAGTTGTCCTGGGATGGAAGAATAAATAAAGAAAATGTGGTACATTTACACAATGGAACATCACTCATTTGTTAAAAACAATGATATCAAGAAATTTGCTGGAAATGGATAGATCTAGTAAAGATCATCCTCATGTAACCCAGGCCCCATATAGCAAACATGGTATGTACTCACTTAAAAGTGAATATTAGCTGGTAAGTAAAGAACAATCATGCAACCACCCATAGATCCGGAGAAACTGAGTAGCAAGATGTGTTCAAATGGAAGGACACATGAATATCATTGTGAAGGTGAAATAGAATAATTATTACCGGTAGACATGGTCCGGTTTGGGTGTGAGCATGAGAACAGGGAGGATGAGGTGTGGGTTAGATGGAGGGACAGACTATGGGAAAGACAACTGTAATCAGGAAGCTGTTCTGTGATAACCTAGAAACCTAGACTAATAGAAAGTCTACAAGGGGGAACCTATGTAAGTCTCCTAGCAATGGAGGATATGGAACCTAAACCACCCATCTGCTGGCCAGGCAAGACCTCCAGGGGAGAGACGGATAGGGATATCAACTCAGCTCCAGAACTTTTGATCTACAATTTGTCCTGCATACAAGTTGTGCTGGATAAAGGTAGCACAGAAATTTTGAGAGTGGCCAACCAATGACTGGTCCGGCTTGATACCCATGCCACAGTGCAGTTTCAACAAAGCAAGTCAGAAGAGTAACAAGCAGCCAAGCAAGGGTGACTGTGTGGATGGAGGAATGCTTATGAATATTTCATTGTGTATGCATGTTCTGTAGGGTAGATATTAAAAATATGACATATGCTGCTTTTTTATCTGCAATCACAGTAATAAAAACAAAACATCTTCTTGTGAATCACCACCAAAGAGTACACACAAGCTAGACCTATGCCTCCGCGCACTTATGTAGCAGATGTGCAGTGTGGTCTTCATGCGGATCCTCCAATAACGGGGAGCCGGGGTTGTCACTATAGCTGTTGCCTGTCTGTGGAATCCGTTCCCCTAATTGGGCTTCTGTGTCTGGCCTCAGTGGGAAGGGATGCACCTAGCCCTGCTGACTTGATGAGCTGGGTGGGGATGGACGGGCAGGAAGGGGAGGGAGGGTGATACCCAGGGAAAGAGCTCAACCTTATAGAAGAAGGAAAGAGGGAATGGGGGACTATCTGATGGGGTATCAGGAGGAAGGAGATAAGTGATGGGAATGAAACAAGAATAAAAAAAAAGAAAAGAAAACATTCAAAAACAGGCTGCATGATTATTATCATTTGTCAGTTAGTTCATGAATAGATTTAGGTAATTCCTTCTATTTACTTTCTCTTCCAAGTGTTCTTTTGCCAATTTTATAATTGCAAAATTGAATTTATTTCCATTAATTTTAAAAAATGTAGCATGGAATATGTACGTGCTTAAGAGAAGGTGTATTTTTTTTCCCTCACTGGAAATTAGATGTATTTGAACTTTCCTCATGAGACTTGCCCCACCAAAATGCATATTGTCTAAATTACATAAACTAATACATCTGAGAAACTTGTCCGTTTTATCCCTAAAACAGTCAATAAAATATAAATTTCATGTAGATAGCTAGAAGCAATTACGAAGTTCCTTTAAGAAACATCAGAACATTCTGATGTCTGCCTCTAATTTAGACATTTTCATGAAAACGTATTTTTCAATTAAGAAAACAGTAGGAGGGTAGACCAGGAGAGGGATAAATTCTGGACTGTAAAAAAAAAAAGGATTAAATAAACAAATAGACAAATAAATAAATAAATATATAAATAAATAAGTTATCTTTAAGTTGTTGGTAAATTAACACGAGAAGAATAGCATAGCACATGGTATGTACAGAAAGCATATCAAGCCACCTCTTTGTCTCAAGACTCTCCCCGTGAAATTGGCCTGAGGCCTGCCTCAGCCCTCAAAGTCCTACAGAGAACTTTGAATTATGAGAGAACAGAGAATTATGAGAGAACTGCTGGATGCATCACTTTGCAAGTTCTATAGAAGAGTCGGTATTCACAGGGTGACACAGCCCATTGTTCCTGCCAAGTTGGCTTTATTAAAGCAGAAGTTCACAATTACCGCCGCCACCGATGACAACACAACGGAAGCAGCCTTGACTTTGCAGAATGCTGTTCTCCATTTAGCCAGATGTAAAAGAAATCAGAGTGAAGGTTTTAAACAACTGGTCCTTTGTTCCTTTCAAATAGCTATATACTTAATATTCATTAATATTGGCCAAATGACAAAACCATTTCTGAATTAAAAACACAATTTATCTTCTCCCCTTAGTGACAAGTTATTCTGTGGCGCTACGGATATAGCCTATGGTAGATCCCATCCTTGCATCCCAGAGAGAGGGACAAAAAGAAAAGAAGAACTTTAGTTATGCTATAAAAGCACTACAGTACATACTCAAGCCAAATAATGCTAACAGCCAAACAGAAGCTATAATATTCTAATTAAAAATGTCTGAGTTTATTGCTTAACACAGCAAATGTTGACTTTTCACCTCACATCTAATTATAAAAACTCCAGCCAATACTCAACATGCGCATCTGTGTGCCTGTGAACAAATTTTGTGTTATTATTTCTCTGAAGCAATTCTATGAAAGCAAATTTATAGAGAAGGTTCTCATCAGCCATAGTGGTTCATGGAAGTCTTCAACAACCTAAAGAGAATGAGGCAAGGGTCTGGTAAGGTCAGGCTAGGCAATTAAAAAGAAAACTGAAGAAAATAAAAATGTAATTGGTTTCCTTATTTGCTTGAAAATGATAGGAAAATATACTCTTTTTGAAGGTTTGCTTTCTAATTATTGTAATAAGTTTAGGACCAAATAAATTAACACTTTACAAAGTATATAAATAAAGAAATTTAAAAGATGAATATATTCACAACATAGACTTATTTCTCATTTTCATCACTGTGTTGAAAATAGTTTCCATATGTATATTGTAGTGAATCAAACACTTTGGAAAATCTCTGAGGAATACCCATGGGTTTAAGGCAAGTATGGGCTACATGGTGTAACTGGCTCACCTGGGCATGCAAACACAGAAGGTAGAAATCTTGCAGGTTATCAACCATAGACAAAGAATGAAGGGAAATTGGGGAATGGGGAGAGTGGAAAAACAGTGTTTCCCAGGGACAAATTCTCCATTTAGTTACCCAATATCCAGTGGTAAGCAATCCCTGAGATCATCTGACTTTGTAAGGGTTTTTAATTTCTGTGACAAAACATCAGGACCAAATGACAAGCTGAGGAGAAGGATCTATTCAGTTTATATTTCTAGATATATAGTCCCTCAGTGGAGGAAGTCAGTACAAAAACTAAAGCAGGGCAGGAACCTGGAGGCCAGAGATAATGCAGAAACCATGGAGGGGTGCTGCCTACTGACTTGCTCTCCATGGCTTGATCAAGTTGCTTTCTAATAGAACTCAAGCCCACCAGCCTAGGCATGACACCATTCACTGTGGGCTGGGCACTCCCCCATATCTTTAATGGAGAAAATGCCTTACAGCAGAATCTCATAGGGGCGTTTTCTCAGTTCAGGATACTTACTTTCTGACGACTCTAACTTGTATCAAGTCATCATACAAAACAGCAGACACAACAGTACAATATATATATACAGGCAACATACAGACCAGGCAGTTTGTATTTATGTTTAGAAATGTGAGTGTGTGTGTGTGTGTGTGTGTGTGTGTGTACATGTGTGTGGAGTGCTGCTGCGGGGGCATGCTCACCGGTGGCCTGATTCTACTTCAATGTCTAGTAGCCTATGACTGTGTGAAGCATGGTATGGGCTCATGGGCAGTCCTACGAAGGGTATACAGTCAGACTCCTGGTGGGGCTCATGGCCACTCTGCTGTAACTGCTATGCAAGACATTCCTGAGTAAACTGTTGCTGGAAGGACGTGGTGTGCTGGTCCTTCTTCCCTGCTGGTCAGGGTCGTCGGGGCTGCACACATGTGTACACACTCAGGCATACTATACAGCTGACGAAAACATTGACTATCTGCCTTTACCTCACCTCTGGGGATTAGAAATGTGTGCACCATGTCTGGTCCAATTTATCATTTATTAATTTATTTCTATTTATGGATTTATGTATCTATCTTTATTTATTTAACTATCTATTTATTTCTATATGGGTGAATGCCTCCATATTTGTATGCACAGAACTGGGTGACTTTTTGCCACAAATGCCATTATGGATTACCTGATCCTCCAGAACTAAAATCATAATCTTACATTACTGTTGTCAACCGAAGCATAGAGTTTTATGAGAGAGCAGCACCAAATGTTCTTAACAGCTAAGCCATTGTTTTTTTCCCAGCATGGCTCATCTAATAATATTAATTAAGAAATATTTGAGGTATTATAAAATAATTGATTTGAAATAAATGCCTTATACCATTTGTAATAGATAATTAAAGCCACCACATAGTTGTGAATAGAAGATTCGACAAGACATAAGCTGTAGGCAGGAGTATGGAAGGCATATGTGATCATTACTAAAGTGGCTCTCCATGTTCTGGCACACTCAAACATGCTTCTCAGCTGCTCTGGCCTTGAGGACATCTCATTCATTTCTCCTGGGCTGCCTTCGCCCTTCCCCTCATGCTCCAGTGCATTAGTAAGAGTAGATGGGAAAAACACCCCTGCCGTTCAAAAGCTTAATTTCAGTGTTCCACGATGTCATTCATATGCTTTCCTTCATGACTCAGAGCTAAGAAGTAAAGTGACTTACAACTTCTAATAATACGATTTCTAATTTTGTGTGGCAAAGCCCACAGATCATTTTTATTTTCTTCTTCAATAGCTTTCAACTGTATTTTTTTTACTGAAATAATGCATACATTGTATTTTATAACATTAAATTAACAATAATTACTTCAATATTCTGAGACCTTAATTTATAGTAAAAAAATCATGCCTGTGATTGTTTTTTAATTTTGTTTATCTGAATAACTTCATGCTGTCAGAACTCATTCTGCACTTGCTCTCTCTGGCATAAGTTTATAAACTGTCTATAGCTAATATTATGCCTTACAATATTTTGTTCCAAAATGACAAGACTGAGACACAGAGAAGTTAGATAAAGCCCTATAACAAGAAAGATTCAGAAGTGGCATTTCAAGCTGCTCAGCCCTGTGATTCTAACATTTACGTTCTTTAGTATGTTTCATACCTGGTCAGTGGGGTCATCCCCACGGATATCACTGTGTAACACTGCAGATAAGTTTCAGAATTTCTTGAAAACATAGTGGTTTATCAGGAAGCAACATTCCCATCCTGTAATTTGCAATCCATCTTTTGAAAATGATAATCATCTTAGTCCTATTATTCTGTTGCTGCTCCTGCCTCATTTGGCCATGGACTCTTTGTGATTGCTAGTTATCAAGGAGTACAATGCAGACTGGTTCCCAGCTTCTGAAGCCTTTGCCTCTTGTCAACCACACTCTTCCTCCACGACATGCCCTGAATTTGGAGGCTCAAATCATGGAACCCGTTAATGCTATGCAATCTTTTCTCCCAATCACATAATTTGCATAATGTTATCTAAAAACTTACAGTCATTAAATAAACTTAATTTTGATCAGGCATGATTTCAAGTATTGGTGTGTAGTCAGACCATGTATCAATTCACAGAATTCTTTGATTCAAAATGTATTTGCTGTTTGTCGATATGGTTCAGTAAGTACTTATATGTAAAGTTAATTTTGCACATGAAACAGTTCGGGTCCTACACTTGCTTTCCCTTTAATTTGGCCTTTGTATTTACTCTTTTGTCTGAATCCTTCTTAATACATAATATAACCTCAAGCAAAAGAGGAAACTTATTTTTACAAACATGCTATTAATTTTCATTTTATGTCATAAAGGAGCTTACATACTGAAAATGTTTTGTGAAGCACATCTGAATATTTTATCATAATTATATTAAGTGAAGTAAAAAGAGAATAGTGAGATTCACTTAGATTGATTTATTCCCTTTGTTGATAATGGCATCTATTATCATTTTCAGGTTGCTTCATTGGAATAAGAATTATTAGAAAGCATTGACTGACTCAGCATGTGTACTGCATGTGAGGATGAAGATTCCATTAGGAACAAGCAGGAGCTCAATATTCTGAACACGAACATCCATCACAGAAAGAAGATTAAAATGCACCGCACATTGTGCAAATTGGAACCTTTACACTGCTAATTGAAATTTAATTGGATTTCATTTTAATTTAATTGTTAACCCATATCAAAAATGTTTACTTAAATGTGAGTATTTGAGAGATTCCATGACCAAGTAACAGATTCTACTTAAGCCTATTAATTAAGCATAACACCCATGTTTTCAAAGACTACATTTTTTCTCAGACTGTACTATCAGAGTATATTTGGAAAATAGTTTCTGATTCTTTTGCTTGTTAAACAGAGCTTCTTGGGTAATAGGTAACCACAGAAGAAATTTAAAGGATACTACTATATTTATTCAGTTAATTTCAAACAATTAGAAATTGAATAAAATGTCTAATTTACTTCTCTAAACGTTATTTTTTTATATATTTTAGAAAAATACATTTCAGGCTTTTTCTGTCTACCTTTTCTCATTTTTGAGTTTAGTCCAAAATGGAAAATATGAAGTTTAATCAATACATATTTGAAAATTTGAAATCAAAGGATGTTCATTCTCTTGTTTTGCTTAAAATAATTTGTTGAACACTATTAACCTACCTCACAGGTTCTTCATCCTGTGTTCCTGAGTACATTTTGCTTTTAATTTTATTTTGTGCAACTAGTAAGCAAGAATGATTCCTTATGAATTATGAACTATTCCACATAAGTTACAAAATCTACCAATAAAGTCTATCGTCTACTGCTCCTCTCAGTAATGGTAAGCAGAATTGCAATCTCAGCAGTTTGCCTGCCTTTCCCTTTCCCTTTAGTAACTTGCTGTCTCCTGATGCATTATTCAGGTATGTACTGCTGACAGTTTTTATGATCTGGGCCATTTGGGAGGAAAGTGGGTACACACAGCAGTCAGGCAGTAGTAGATTTCAGGACACACTAGGCATTTCAGGACAGTCTCCAAGACAAAGGTCATTCAGTCCTGTCCTAACCTCAGGTCTACCTCTCAAATGCTATCACTCTGCATTATTTTACTGTGACAAGAAGAAGCATACATGATTTTAGATGACTTTCTTTTTCTTTTTCACAGCAAATACAATATATAAAATATTTCCTGCCTCCTCAGAATATTTATTCTTTGATTATTATTTATTTAAGTAACTCTAATGTTTAGATTATAAAAGTAATAGGAATTTCATGCACAGCCAAGTTTGAAATTCCTCTGAGTCTCATCTTTGTCATCATAGTAGAATTTCTTTCAGTTTAGTATAAAAATGCCCAGAGGGTATTATGAAATATAACACCACCATAGAAAATGTTTTCTATTAAGTGATAATCCACACACATAGAATTCTATTTTTTATTTCAAGAAAGTGAATTGAGCCTATTAGGTAAATTCGTAACAGGAAGAGGGATTATACAGGATTTAATGGAAAAACTAAAATCTTTAGTCACTTAATAAAATTACTGATGGCATGACCATTATCATTAGCATGTGGGCCAAGCCATGTCACTCAGAAATATTACAGGGAATGTTATACCACTGAGCAAAGACAAGAAGAATATGTCAAGTTGTACGAAGAGAAATGATTTACCTTTGTCTCATTTCAATTAAGATCTAAAATGTGGACATCACAAAGTGAATGAATGCAAAACATTGTTGACAGCTCACAATGAGTAAGAAATGAAAAGAAATAGCATTTGTATTGAACTAGTAGCAACATCCATGCCTGCATGTAAGTAAATGGAAAGGGTGCTCTTAATGATTAGAGACTCTGAGAAAACTGAGTGATTTCATATTTTCGTGAATAAAATATGTGGTAACTATTTTATATATAAGTACTATCATGGTTTAAATAATTTTTAGATTTTCTGTTATCATGACATAATTGTCTTGAGACTAAAGAATATTTCCTGCAGTATACTCGATGCTGTTTATCTATACTCTTAAAACCTATTAAGACAGAAATTTAAAGTTTTTTATTAAAGTAAAATTATAGAATATTGTTTAACAGAATTGGCTTTCAGATTTTCAGGAAGAAGTAGATTCTGAAGTAATTTGTGAAAGTATTGAACCCTCTGAAAGTACATAAGCAAAAAAGGGCATAGCTTTGTCTAGAAAGGCTAAATTGTACACAGGTGTCAAAAGCAGATCAGGTTAACAGACTTTCAAGCTTAGAAATCAAAATTTGATCTGCGTTGAGGAAAGCATTGTCAGCAGACCTTAGGGACAAAGAGCATCCTTACTTTCCAAAGTAGAAGAACCGTTTCAGATGCACAGTCCCTCTCATCTCAACCTCATACAGGCCTGCTAAAGGAGGCATTGCCAAATCAGGATATGGTTGGGGATGTAACTTACCAATGGAGACTTGCCTACTGGCATAGCATGCACAGAATCTCAGATGACATAAAGGTAGACAGGAAAAGGAAGAGAATTCAGAACAAAGGAGAAGAATAATTTCTAGAATGAAATGCAGACACATAGAATGGAGATGTGACACAAGTCTATAAAGTTAGAACTTGGAAGATGAAGGCAGAATTAAGAAGTAACATTATGTGTAGGCTTAGATTTTTCAAAACCTACTTTAATGAGGGTTCTAAAGACTTCAAACCACCTTCTAAGCCCACTGTCCAAAGGTAGGGGAGAAAAGATGGTAAATAGGACAAGGAGATGTGGACCAGGACCAGGTGGAATGCCAGGATTCCCTACTGTGCCTCTATCAATGTAGTGAAGATCAATGAAAACATGAGACCATTGAAGAGTTGCGCAGCTAGCTATGCGACATCCCACCACTGTCCACTGAGGTCTGTTTATACTCTCTCCAAACATCATGTATCCTTTCATGGTTTTTGCCTCAACAAAACATCACATGAATCTGCATCACATGAAATAACCAGAAAATTCCACTCCAGTTATTCTTAGGTATATAGTGTGGTCAAGGCCATCATGGGTTGTATGAGACCCCACTTCAAACAAAATTAACAAAAATAATGCAGACATAAACAGTAAACTTACCATTAATTATTTCCATATGACACCAGGTTAAATCTGGAGTTTGCACTCCTTAGAGACCTGGTCTCTACCAGAGGTATTTGGGTATGGTGTGCTATGGTAAAGGCTATTAATTATTAACTATTAATTTTTCAAATATTACGGCTGAATGTCTAGTTTGAGTTAGTAATTTATGAACTAATTAACACTTAGAAGATATTTTCTAATGCAGATACACTCAAATAACTTTGCATAAATATAGTCATTGCAATTTTCAGTTGCCCAGGCATATAAATTTCCACAAATTTTCATTATTTGGGTTTCTTTTCCCTTATTTTTTAAAGAAATCAAAT
>JADRCD010220020.1:0-21678 GCA_019843815.1 Montemys delectorum
AAAATCAGAGCTTTTGGCTGTGATACTGCAGTCTCAGCTAGAAATTACTAAAAATAGATAGTTACAATGATCTTTGGATTAGCATTATTTTCTAGATAAAGGGTAGATTTTCATTTCCTTCTGTAAAATTGCTTGAGGTTGAAGGACATGGAATTATGAGCAATTTTTGCTTGCTCTTATGTGATTTTTTTATCTCTATAAATTCAGTGATTAAATTGATGTCCTTATGCAGATACATGAAGTATGATGGGGTAATAAGATGGTGTCACTTTTTACTTTCTGCTATTCCACCACAAAAGGTTCTATTATGAGACCAAGTGCTACCAAAATTTTGTTTCCTTTACATATGTTTACCACGTATAACATATGAAATACATATTGAGTAAAACATACAGCAGCTCTACTTTATCCATGACTTTACCTTTATTAGCTTAAGTCAATCATAAATAAACCACCACCTGAAAACAAATAAGTGGAAGATTTTACAAATAACTAATTCATTACATTAGGTTTGTATGCTTTCAGAGAATTGTGATAACATCCTATGCTGTTCCATCCCTTCTGCCTTGGCCACGAATACCCTATTGTTGAGGGTATACAAGCTTTATATGCTACCTATCAGATGCCTGTCACAATACCCCAGTTCTCCATCCATGAAGCTTTTATATCATTTAATATCTCAGAAAGTTGAGCAATGACACCAGAAATTATATATCAATCATTTTGTTTTATAGATAGTTATTGTTATTAATTTTATGGATATCAATTTAAAAATTAAACTTTATCATAGGTATGTCCTTGAAGATAAAGACAGTTCATGTTTCAATTGTCATTTGGAGTTCTGGCATATGTTCCCCCATGGATAAATGATAATGTCTTCATATATTATGTATTTTATACTTTTATATTTTATAACTCTATACAGTATGTCTTATCGCCTAGCAAATTACATGCTGTTATATTTGTTAGAAGTTATTTGTAATTCAATTTTATTATTTCATTTTATTCAACCACTTTGCTTATATCAATAACATCCCTTATAGGTTTCAATATCTCAAATTGGTTACATATACATACATACATACATACATACATATATACACACATAGACATATAATAAATTAGATGAATGAGTTTGGTTCTATTGGAAAGTAAAACTTTAGGTTGGATTATTGAAATTTTGATTTCTCTAATATAAACAAAAATTCACTACATAAAAATAAATCAAGTCTCCCCCTTAAAATGTTGCAAGATAAATCTTTGGCAGTGATGTTTTAATGCTGTGCAGCCACCAAATTATACAGGACTCTGCTGGATGAGACAAAGTACTTGGAACATTTAAATAAATCAAGGTCAGTGTGACCCTTTAAGTCCTCAGTTCTGTGGAAAGGGGCTAGAAAGGTTTTTGAGAAAGCCAGGCAAAGGACTATAAACAAAAAGAGAAGTGTATTATTTCAAAACTGAAATTAGACCAGTTAGACTGAAGAAGATCACATGTCGCTTAGAAAACACGTAAAAGAAGACCTTGTCAGCTCAGTTTATGGTGGCTTCATTAAGTAATTAAAATGACTTACAAGAGATGCTTGACAATGACGTTTCCAATGTAATTCCTCCATATTACCCACTATTTTTTTTTTACTTTTCCCTGAAGTGAAAAGTAGTTCAAAAGCATCCAAAGTCTCATTGGTGACTGATTACTCAAGAAACCCAGGGCTCTTTGTTGTGTGAACAAAACTTGCTTCTGCATGATTGTGAAAATAGGGACAAATGAAGAATATTGAATAGTAAAAATCCAGGAGAAATGAAAACAAACAGAATCCTTCCCTGGACACAGTGTTTGGCTCATCCTGAATCCGGTTGAATATGGGGAAGACACTGGGATAAATGAGAAGAGAGTCTAAAGGTTTCAGAACTTGAATAGCTTGTTTCAATTTGGATCCAAGCATGTGTCCTGGATCTCATGTTTGGAACATTTGGTCTCCAGTTGCTGGCACTATTTCTGGAGTCGATGCAATCTTTCCAGGCCATGTACTGGTTTCTCCTCTGCTTCACCTTCCCATCTAATGATGGATTGCAGCTCTCTGAAGTCATATAGCAAAATTCCCCTTTCCTCCCTGAAGTCTGTTGGGTATTTTGGTCACAGTTATTTATATAGAACTTGTACATTACTAAAAAGGAAATCATTTTTTGCTCTATTGTATTATGAACATGGTAACTGGTACCAGATTTTTAATAAGCATGACAAAAAATTAAAATCAATGAGCTATTAACTGTAAATAGCATTACATAAATGTGAAATAAACAAACTTTCATTGTGCTATATAAACACAAAATGGTACATTTGAATGTGGTGGCTGAAAGCAGAGAAGGTAATCAGGACATTGCTCTTCATTTCTCTGATGTTACTGCCCACTAAGTTTACTTCTCCCAGGGCAGAAACTTACAATGTTGTTACCTATTGAAAACTTCCTTTTGCTTCTTCTATCCAAAACAAGAGAGCCCCATTCTTCTCCATAAAGATGATTAAATTCTGACAGATAAAGCAAGGAGAATCCAGCACCAAATCCCAAGGGGATGTACTTTTTCAACTTCTAAGAGAAAAAGAAATGTTCAGGAATGTGTCCTGGTGCTGGTTTGGATCAAAGGATCAAAATGGGGCCAGTGTAGAATAAACATTCACTATGTCAAGGTACCTTAAGATACAAATGATGAAGTACATTCAATACATGAACAAAATGCAGATCCTGTCTACAAACAGGCCTATGGTTCACTGTTTGCACAGGAGTGTGTGATAGTCCCCAGATATTTTAATTCGTTCACCCTTTACTCTTCAGCAGTTTCATAAATACAGTGAACTTTAGTCCTTCACAGACCTGGGACTCAGTTACATCCATACTCCTCCCGCTCTGAAACCTTCTTCCCAGCAAGGTCCCTCCTACTTGGATGTCTTGTGATTGTGTGACCCCTTTAAAGTTAAAAAGTTGCCTCTATGAGCATGGCACATTATTTACTGGAAGATGGGCCACTTACCAGTAGTTACAACCCTGAGGTGACACCTGTTCACCTAGGTAACATTATGTATATATATATATATATATATATATATATATATATATATATATATATATATCCAAAAATAATGTTTAACTCAATTACTTGGCACCTAGTAGCCAGTAAAGATGAACTATAAAATTAAACATGAAAAGTTTTCATTGTGCTTTAACTGAAATATAGTTTACTCCAAAGAAATAGTTTTTAAGTATATGTTTCAAATAATTTCAGCAAATGTATTCACCCACACAACTACCACCCAGTAAGTACACATAATATGTTTGTCATCCCAAAGGCAGTATGTTGTCCATTTCTAGCTTTTCTCCCTCCTTCTCACCTCAGAAACAATTATTGCTTTGATTTTTGTCATGTTAGACAAACAGATCCATATTCATATTAGTGTGAGATACTGTTTATTCTGAATAGCTTCTCAATTACCTCCTTGTCATTCCTACAACAATGGGAAACTCCCAGAAATCTGAGACACACCCTAGCTGAGACTCCTAGCAACGAGAGATCAGAAGCCTGAACCAGCCATCTCCTATAACCAGGCGAGACTTTCAGTGAAGGGACTAAGATACCAAGCTAGCCACAAAACTTATGACCCATAATTTATAGGGCCTATAAGATATGCAGGGATAAAAATTGAAACAGAATTTTAGGGAAGGACCAACTAATGACAGGCTTAGCTTGAGACCCATGCCATGAGAAGAAGCCAACCCCAACACTATTAACGATATTCTGCTATACTTGCAGATAGGGCCTAGAATAACTGTCATCTAAGAGGCTTCACCCAGCAACTGATGAAAACAAATGCAGAGGCCTAAAGACAAACAATAAGCAGAGGTATGGAAGAAGGGGAGGAAGAATTGAAAGAGCTTGAAGGATTGAGGACACCACAAGAAAACCTACAAACTCAGCTAAATTTGGCCTATGGGAGTTCATAGAGATTGAACTGCCAATCAGAGAGCATGAATAGCATGCTCTCTGCATGTATGGAACAGTTGTGCATCTGGGTCTTCATGTGGGACTCCTAACAGCAGGAGTGGGGGCTGTCTCTGACTACATTGTCTGCCTTTGGATGTCATTCCCTTAACTAGGCTACCTGTCTAGCTGAAATAAGGCTGGTAGATATTCATTGGAGGACTTCTGTCTCCTGAGTAGAAAGGGAAGAGAGATGGAAGTGTGGAGGTTAAAGAAGAGAGGAAGAGGAAGGGGAAGCTGTGATCGGAATGTAAAGTAAATAAATAATTAATAAAAACATTTTTATGCAATATATTCTTTTTTATAAGGTATTTTCTTTATTTACACTTAATATACTATCCCCTTTCCTCATTTCCCCTCTGAAAATCCCCTCTCCCCTCTCCCCTACCCCTGCTCACGAACCCACCCACTTCTGCTTCCTGGCCCTGGCATTCCCCTACACTGGGGCATAGAACCTTCACAGGACCAAGGGCCTCTTCTCCCACTGATGGCCAAAAAGGCAATCCTCTGCTGCATATGCAGCTGGAGCCATAAGTCCCATCATGTGTACTCTTTGGTTGGTGGTTTAGTCCCTGGGAGCTCTAAGGGTACTAGTTAGTCCATATTGTTCCTCCTATGGGGCTGCAAACCCCTTCAGCACCTTGGATCCTTTCTCTAGTTCCTCCACTGGGGATCCTGTGTTCAGTCCTATGGTTGGCTGAAAGCATCCACCTCTGTGTTTGTCAGGCACTGGCAGAGCCTCTCAGAAGACAGCTATAACAGGCTTCTGTCAGACAGTGCTTGTTGGCATCCATAATAGTGTCTGGGTTTGGTGACTGTATATTGGAAGGATCCCCAGGTGGGGCAGTCTCTGGATGATCAGTCCTTCAGTCTCTGCTCCACACTTTATAACTCCTTCCATGGGTATTTTGTTACCCTTCTAAGAAAGACTGAAGTATCCATACTTTCATCTTCCTTCTTCTTGAGTTTCTTGTGGTTTGTAAATTGTATCTTGGTTATTCTGAGCTTCTGGGCTAATATGCACTTATCAGTGAGTGCATACCATGTGTGTTCTTTTGTGATTGGGTTACCTCGCTCAGGATGATATTTTCTAGTTCCATCCATTTTATGCAATATATTCTTATCATCATTTCCCCTCCCATCCATCTCTTCCCAACTTTCCAGCCATCTAACTCCAAACCTTCTACCTTGCTATTTAAAAAAAATAGCCAATTTAAAAAAAAATACAAATAACAAAATAAAAAATAAATAAATTGAAAGTTTAAAAGAGTGGATATATTCCCCGCAAGCAGAGAGCTTGCATCCAGAGAGTGCGCCAACCCAGGGACTCAGGTGACATCTCCATTTTCTCTCCAGTGTCTTTCTAAGGCAGCACCACCCCTGAGGCACAGGCTACAGAAGCAGCAGGGCAGCCAGCAGCACAGGATCCTTTCTATGCCCCTCTAAACCTAGAAGGGACTGCCAGATCCACAGCCCTCTCTGCCCCTTCCCCGAAAGCAGAGAGCTTGACTCCAGGGAGTGTTCTAACCCAGGGACTCAGTCTACACCTAGGAGGGACAGCAGATCCACAGCCCTCTCTGCACTTCCCCACAAGTGGAGAGCCTGTCTCCAGGGTTTGCTCTGACCCCAGGACTCAGGAGGGATGAATAATCTGCACATGGGTCTTACCAGAGGAGAGCTGATCTCCCAGAAGTGCTGACACAGGCTTACGGACCCACAGGAGGAACAAGCTCCAGCCAGACACAGCAAGAACATCTAATACCAGAGATCAACAGATGGTGAAAGGCAAATACAAGAATCTTACCAACAGAAACTATGCTACTTGACTTCACCTGAACCAGTACTCCCACCACAGCAAGTCCTGGATATCCCAAAACAACAGAAAAGCAAGGTTTGGATCTAAAATCATATCTCTCCATGGTGCTAGAGGAATTTAAAAAGGACATGAATAACTCCCTTAAAGAAATACAGGAGAACACAATTAAACAGGTTCAAGCCCTTAAAGAAGAATCACAAAAATCCCTTAAAGAATTATAGGAAAGCACAACCAAATAGGTGAAGGAACTGAACAAAACCATCCAGGACCTAAAAAATGGAAGTAGAAACAGTTAAGAAATCAAAAGGAGAGACAACTCTGGAGATAGAAATCTTAGGAAAGAAGTCAGGAACCATAGATGCAAGCATCACCAACAGAATACAAGAGATAGAAGAGAGACTCTCAGGTGCAGAAGATACCATAGAAAACATTGACACAACAGTCAAAGAAAACACAAAATGCAAAAAATTTCTAACACAAAACATCCAGGAAATCCAGGTCACAATGAGAAGACCAAACCTAAGAATAGTAGGTATAGAAGAATGTGAAGCCCTCCAACTTAAAGGGCCAGTAAATATCTTCAACAAAATTATAGAATAAAACTTCCCTAACTTAAAGAAAGAGATGTTCATGAACATACAAGAAGCCTACAGAACTCCAAATAGACTGGACCAGAAAGGAAATTCCTCCCGTCAATAATAGTCAAAACACCAAATGCATAAAATAAAGAAAGAATAATAAAAGCAGTGAGGGGAAAAGGTCAAGTAACATATAAAGACAAACCTATCAGAATTACACCAGACTTCACAAGACCGAGGTCCTTTACTCCTATTGATGATCGAATTTGCAATCCTTTACTATATACCTGCTGCCAGTACATTCAATCCCACCCTGTATAGTCCTTGATTGTTTGTTTTGGAGGAGAAAATGGGAAGGGGAAAATGTACGTGTAAATAAAGAAAATACAAAAAAAAAAAAAAAAAAAAAAGAATTACACCAGACTTATCATCAGAGACTTTGAAAGCCAGAAGATCCTGGGCAGATGTCATGCAGACCCTAAGAGAACACAAATGCCAGCCCAGATTATTATAACCAGCAAAACTCTCAATTACCATAGATGGAGAAACCAAAGTATTCCATGACAAAAACAAATTTACAAAATATATTTCTACAAATCCAGCCTTCAAAGGGTAATAAATGGAAAACTTCAACACAAGGAGGGAAAATATATCTTAGAAAAAGCAAAAAAGTAATTTTCCAACAAAACTAAAAGAATATAGTCACATGAACAGAATTCCAGCTCTAAAAACAAAAATAACAGGAAGCAACAATTACCTTTCCTTAATATCTATTAATATTAATGGATTCAATTCCCCAATAAAAAGACATAGACTATCAGACTGGGTACATAAACAAGACCCAACACTTTGTTGCATACAGGAAACCCAGCTCAGCGAAAAAGATAGACACTACCTCAGAATAAAAGGCTGGAAAACAATTTTCCAAGCCAATGTTTCCAATAAAAAAGTGGGAAGTGCCATTTTAATATCGAATAAAATTGACTTTCACCCTAAAGTGATCGAAAAAGATAAGGAGGGACACTTCTGGTTCATTAAAGGTATGATCTACCAAGATGAACTCTGAGTACTGAACCTCTATGCTCTAAATGCAAGGGCTTCTACATTCATACAAGAAACTTTAGTCATTGCACCACACACAATAATAGTGGGTGATTTCAACACCCCAGTCTCTGTAATGGACAGATCATGGAAACAGAAAATAAACAAAGACATAGTGAGACTAACAAAAGTTATGGAACAGATGGATTTAACAGATATTTATAGAACTTTTTATCCTAAAACAAAAGGATATATCTTCTCAGTACCTCATGGCACCTTCTCCAAAATTGACCATATAATTGGTCACAAATCAGGCCTCCACAGATACAAGATTGAAATTATTCCTTGCATCCAACCAGATCACCATAGACTAAGGCTGCTGCTCAATAACAACATAAACAATAAAATCCCCACATACATGTGGAAGCTTAACAACACTCTACTCAATGATAACTTGGTCAAGAAAGAAATTAAAGACTTTTTAGAGTTTAATGAAAATGAAGCCACAACATACCCAAACTTATGGGACACGATGAAAGCAGTCCTAAGAGGAAAACTCATAGCTTTAGGTGCCTACAAAAAGAAACTGGAGAGAGCATACACCAGCAATTTGGCAGCACATCTGAAAGCTCTAGAACAAAAAGAAGCAATTTCACCAAAAGGAGCTGAAGGCAGGAAATAATCAAACTCAGGGCTGAAATCAACCAAATGGAAACAAAAAGAACTATACAAAGAATCAACCAAACCAGGAGCTGGTTCTTTGAGAAAATCAACAAAATAGATAAACCCTTACCCAGACTAACTAGAGGGCACAGAAACAGTATCCTAATTAACAAGATCAGAAATTAAAAGGGAGACATAACAACAGACACTGAAAATCAAAAAAATCATGAGATCCTATTACAAAAGCCTATACTCAACAAAACTGGAAAACCTGGATGAAATGAACAATTTTCTAGACAGATACCAGGTACCAAAGTTAAATCAAGATCAGACCAACGATCTAAACAGTCCCATATCTGCTAATGAAATAGAAGCAGTCATAAATAGGCTCCCAACCAAAAAAAAAGCCCAGGACCAGATGGTTTTAGTGCAGAGTTTTATCAAACCTTCAAAGAAGACCTAATACCAATACTCCTCAAACTATTCCACAAAATAGAAACAGAAGGTACTCTACCTAATTCATTCTATGAAGCCACAATTACTGTGATACCTAAACCACATGAAGACCTAACAAAGAAAGAAAACTTCAGACCAATTTCCCATATGAATATTGATGCAAAAATACTCAATGAAATTCTTGCAAACCAAATCGATGAACACATCAAAACGATCATCCATCATGATCAAGTAGGCTTCATCCCAGGGATGCAGGAATGGTTCAATATATGGAAATCTACCAACGTAATTCACTACATAAACAAACTCAAAGAAAAAAACCATATGATCATCTCACTAGATACTGAGAAAGCATTTGACAAAATCCAACAACCCTTCCTGATAAAAATCTTGGAAAGATCAGGAATTCAAAGCCCATACTTGAACATAGTAAAAGCAATATACAGGAAACCAGTAGCCAATATCAAACTAAATGGAGAGAAACTTGAAGCAATCCCACTAAAATCAGGGACTAGACAAGGCTGCCCACTCTCTCCCTACCTATTCAATATTGTACTTGAAGTTCTAGCCAGAGCAATTAAGCAACAAAAGGAGGTCAAAGGGATACGAATTGGAAAGGAAGAAGTCAAATTACCACTATTTGCTGATGATATGATAGTATACTTAAGTGACCCCAAAAATTCCACCAGAGAGCTCCTAAACCTGATAAACAACTTCAGCAAAGTAGCTGGATATAAAGTTAATTCAAGCAAATCAGAGGCCTTCCTATACACAAAGGATAAACAGGTAGAGAAAGAAATTAGGAAAACAACACACTTCACAATAGTTACAAATAATATAAAATACCTTGGTGTAACTCTAACTAAGCAAGTAAAAGATCTATTTGACAAGAACTTCAAGTCTCTGAAGAAGGAAATTGAAGAAGATCTCAGAAGATGGAAAGATCTCCCAGGCTCATGGATTGGCAGGATTAATATAGTAAAAATGGCCATCTTGCCAAAAACAATCTACAGATTCAATGCAATCCTCATCAAAATTCCAACTCAATTCTTCACAGATTTAGAAAGAGCAATTTGCAAATTCATCTGGAATAACAAAAAACCTGGGATAGCGAAAACTATTCTCAACAATAAAGGAACCTTTGGTGGAATCACAGTCCCGGACCTTAAGCTGTACTACAGAGCAATTGTGATTAAATAAATAAATAAATAAATAAATACCTGCATGGTATTGGTACAGTGACAGGCAGGTAGATCAATGGAATAGAATTGAAGACCCAGAAATGAACCCACAAACCTATGGCCACTTGATCTTTGACAAAGGAGTTAAAACCATACAGTGGAAAAAAGATAGCATTTTCAACAGATGATGCTGGCTCAGCTGGCTCTTAGCATGTAGAAGAATGCAAATCAATCCAATCCTATCTCCTTGTACAAAGCTCAAGTCCAACCAAGTGGATGAAGGACCTCCACATAAAACCAGACACATTGAATCTAATAGAAAAGAAAGTGGGGAAGAGCCTCAACCACGTAGGCACAAGGGAAATTTTCCTGAACAGAACACCAAGAGCTTATGCTCTAAGATCAAGAATTGACAAATGGGACCTCATAAACTTGCAAAGCTTCTGTAAGGCAAAAGACACTGTCAATAGGACAAAACTGCAACCAACAAATTGGGAAAAGATCTTTACCAATCCTATATCTGACAGAGGGCTAATATCCAATATATACAAAGAACTCAAGAAGTTAGACTCCAGAGAACCAAATAACCTTATTTAAAAATGGAGTACAGAGCTAAAAATAGAATTCTCAACTGATGAATACCGAATGGCTGAGGAGCACCTAAAGAAATGTTCAAAATTCTTAGTCATCAGGGAAATGCAAATCAAAACAACCCTAAGATTCCACCACACACCAGTCAAAATGGCTAGGATAAAAGACTCAGGTGACCGCAGATGCAGGAGAGGTTATGGAGAAAGAGGAACACTCCTTCATTGCTGGTGGGATTGCAAACTGGTACAACCACTCTGGAAATCAGTTTGACACTTCCTCCAGAAATTGGACATAGTTCTACTAGAGGACCCAGCTATACCACTCCTGGGCATATAACCAGAAGATGCTCCAACATGTAATAAGTACACATGCTCCACTATGTTCATAGCACCCTTATTTATTTGTTTATTTATTTATTTATTTATTTGTTTGTTTGTTTTGTTTTGTTTTTTCAAGACAGGATTTCTTTGTATAGCTCTGGCTGTCCTGGAACTCACTCTGTAGACCAGGCTGGTCTCGAACTCAGAAATCCACCTGCCTCTGCCTCCCAAGTGCTGGGATTAAAGGTGTGCACCACCACCGCCTGCCAGCCTTATTTATAATAGCCAGAAACTGGAAACAACCCATCTGTCCCTCAACAGAGGAATGGATACAGAAAATGTGGTACATCTACACAATGGAGTACTACTCAGCTATTAAAAACAATAAATTTATGAAATTTTGGGGGAAATTTATGGATCTGGAGAATATGATCCTGAGTGAGGTAACCCAGACACAAAAGAACACACATGGTATGCACTCTCTGATAAGTGGATATTAGCTCAGAAGATCAGAATACACAAACTACAATCCACAAACAACAAGAAACTCAAGAACGAGGAAGACCAAAGTGTGGATACTTCATTCCTTTATAAAAGGGGGAACAAAATACCCATGGAATGGGTTGTAGAGACTAACTATGGAGCAGAGACTGAAAGGCGGACAATCCAGAGACTGCTGCACCTGGGAATCATTCCCATATTCAGTCATCAAATTCAGACACTATTGTGGATCTCAGCAAGTCCTTGATGACAGGAGCCTGATATAGCTGTCTCCTGAGAGGCTCTGACAGTATCCAACTATTATAGAAGTAGAGGCTCACAGCCATCCATTGGACTGAGGACAGGGTCCCCAATGAAGGAGCTAGAGAAAGGACCCAAGGAGCTGAAGGGTTTGCAGCACCTTAGGACAAACAACAATATGAACTAACTAGTACCCTCAGAGCTCCCAGGGACTAAACCACCAACCAAAGAGTACACATGGTGGGACTAATGGCTCCAGCAGCATATGTATAGCAGAGGATGACCAAGTTGGTCATCAATGGGAGGAGAGCCCTTGGTCCTGTGAAGGTTCTATGCCCCAGTGTAGGGGAATGCCAGGGCCAGTAAGCAGGAGTGGGTGGGATGGTGAGCAGGAAGAGAGGGGAGGGAACAGAGGTTTGTTTTTCTTTTTATTTTTTATTTTTGGAGGGGAACCTGGGAAAGGAGATATTATATGATATGTAAATAAAGAAAACATCTAATAAAAATTTTTAAAAAAGGAAAAAAAAAGACAGACTCACTCACTCACTCACTGCTGGCTTCTAAAGCAGATATGAAGTCATTAGCAACGCATAGATTTGAACACGCCATGGACCTGGCCTGCTTCCACATGAAGCAGCCTTATTACTTTTAAGCTCAATAAGCAATCCTGAGTTTAAAACAGACGTTGACATTCAAATGAATGAAATGGTCCTTTCTTCTGGAGTTCAATTTTACTGCTAAGTCATTTTGGGGGTAGACCTTCCCTATTACCTTCTATAATGGATTTTTCACTCAAAAAGACAGGTCTAAGCTATGCTTAGTGCAGCTGGGTACCAACCAAAGCCCTGGCATGAAGAAGATGCTCAACAATTACCTACAAATGGACTGGTAGAAAATTAGAGGGACCAGCTGGACAGTCTATGGTTCTTTGGAAGAGCTGAATGCTTTCAAGGTCCAGTTAGACACACTGAACATCAATGTAGTTCTGAATTTAAGAATGTTCTACTGTAACTAGCATTTCAAATAATAATTTTTCTTTTTTTTTTTAAGTTTCATTGCCATGTACAAAATTTTAATTTATTCAGTTAGTTTCAACACTTAGCACTCTGGACATTTCACAGGAATAATAAGAATTTTAGCTTCCCTTGAGAATTGAGAAGGTCATGTCACTCTGGGATTACTGTCCACACAGTAAATCTGTTCCAACTGGATGAGGATGGCCCTGCTAAATTGTTTTTCTGCTTTCTCAAGTAATATTTTTTCAACATCAAATAGTTTTTCTGAAGTTAAATTATCATGTAAAGTTTCTACTCTATATTTGGTAAAATATTAAATATGGCCACTGCCCACTCCCAAAAAAACAGTGGAAATAAACACATAAAAAGAATAAGAGGCCATATTGGAAATTACAATATTGGAAACTACAATATATGTATAGAAGACCAGTGACTTATATTTTTAATTTTATCAAAGATTGTCCAGCTACTGTACAGAGTTATGTTATTTTACCTCTCTGCTCAGTATGTATGAGGTTTAGTTGTCCCATAGCTCGAGCTGTTGTCCTCTCAGTCTTTGAAATTTTACACATCCTACTGAGTAGAGTAAGCACACAATAAAATTCAAGAGGAGACGCTCTCAAACTGCTGGTGGCAGTGATCATGTTTCCATGAGCCTACTCTGGTTAGTCATGTGTTTTCTCCTGTGAAATAGCTTTACGTTTCTACACTTTAAAATTGGTTTATACTTATTATTGTTTTTTGGAGTTTGGATATAGCGGTCTCCTGAGAGGCTCTGCCAGATCCTGACAAATATAGAAACAGATGCTTGCAGTCAACCATTGGACTGAGCATGGGGTCCCCAATGGAGGAGTTAGAGATAGGACTGAAGGAGCTGAAGGGTTTGCATCCCCATAGGAGGAACAACAATATCAACCAAGCAAAGCCCTCAGAGCTCCCAGGGACTAAACCACCAACCAAAGAGTACACATGGTGGGACTAATGGCTCCAGCTACATATGTAGCAGAGGATGGCTTTGTCGGGCATCAGTGGGAGGAGAGGCCATTGGTCCTGTGAAGGCTCCATGCCCCAGTGTAGGGAAATGCCAAATCAGGGAGGCAGGAGTGGGTGGGTGGGTGAGCTCCCTCATAGAAGCAAAGAGAGGAAGGATGATATAGGGAGTTTCCAGAGGGAAAACAGGGAAGAGGGATAACATTTGAAATGTAAATAAAGAAAACATCCAATAAAAAAATTATTTTATACTAAGTAAAAAAAATCTTAAGACCTTTATGAATAGATATATTTTAATACTTTACTAAATTTATGGATCATTGTCTTTTTAGCAACGTCTTTGATAAATTAGTTTATAAAGTAAAACTGTTTTCCTTGTACGCTCTTTCCCTCTTATATTTTACTTAGGAATTTTTTGTCTACCTTGTGATGGTGCATACGCACCCTAAGGCTTCCTCCTGTTGTCTTAGACATTGACTCTTGCTCTTTGTTATGTGATTCTTCCCCAGGGATTCTTTGATCCATTACCTAGAGGCTAATTGTCAGAATCTCCTTGGTCTTGAAAATTAAGAAACCCTGCCCCAGTGACAAGCAGCGCAACTCTGCTAATATAAAACCCTGCTGTGCACAGCCTTAACAAAAGGACATGGCCAGTAAAATTCTTGTCTCTTTGCATCAAAACAAGCCACAGTCAGAGGGTCCTGACCTCTCACCCTGTTCAGTATGCTTCCTTTCATGACAGACCTCTCGTAGGACCTTACTCCTCAGGGTGGACACTTTTATCACCCGGCACTCGTCTTCTAAGCTCTTTGCTCCTCAGCAACTAGGGTTACCAAGTACCATTCAGGTCACTGGGTTATACCTGAATTTCAGTTAAGCAAAGCAGACTTAATAAAGTTAATTAATAATCTTGAATAAAAACATGTTATAACGTGTTCCAAATATTCCATGGAATAAATTTAAACTAAAAAAGAAAAAAAAAAGAAACCATACTTATTGCCTATCTGGAATGCAAAGGTAACTGGGCACCCTGTGTTCTTGTTTGCTGTTTCTGGGAATTCGGCCTACAACCAATGTTATTAAATCCTAGTTCATTGATGTTTTCTGAATTGGTTTCTTTCTGTCCATCTCTAGATGAAAGATTCTCAGCGAAGATGTTTTTTATGCTCTATTTCAGTAGCTACCTAGTTACCTCAGAAACTGTAATCACAACACCCTTCACCGTCTGTTAAAAACAAAAACCATTTCAAACACAACGTCACATCTTACATGGTCCTTCTTCTTGCATTCAGGATAAACCTAAACTACCAAAAACTGACAGTCATTGCTGCCAATTTATCTCCTCAGCTTCTTTCTGAGCAGTCAGTATCTTTCACACTCCTTACGCTCTTCCATCATAAGGAAATGTTCAATCAGAAGTCTAAAGTCCGACCTTTGGTTCTAATATACACACATGAATTCTCTTTCAGCTGATGGCATAAATCTATCTACTCCTCCTGCTATGCCTTGGTCTGCTCACTATCAGATATATTCCTACTTTGTTCTGCCTCAGCTCTCCACACCGTCACCCTGCTTGTGGGGAGGAATTCATCATCTGACAATTGACCCTGAACAGAAGAGATTGGCAGTCCTTGTTAGTCCCACGTGTTTATAGCCTGGGAGATGGACGTTGCAGGCCACATGGGGTCACAGTGGGCTCAAGAGCACAGTGACCCACAAGGGGCTATGGAAAGCAGGTGTTACAGTGTGAGCAGATAACACAGCATCAAGTTCCAAAGGAAGAGTGTAGACAACTTGTTTTAGGTGTGTGATCTGCCAGGGTTCTGAATTCCTTACTCAGTTGTAAGCAGACACTGTTCTTTTTTTTGTTTGTTTGTTTGTTTTTTAGATGTTTTCTTTATTTACATGTCATACAACATCTCCTTTCACAGGTTCCCCTCCAAAAAAAGAAATAAAATAAAATAAAATAAAATAAAATAAAATAAAAATACAAAAAGAAAAACAAATCTCTGTTCCCGTCCCCCTCCCCCTGCTCACTACCCCACCCTCTCCTGCTTCCTGGCCCTGACAGACACTGTTCTTAATCCCCTTGATATGAAAACCTTCAGGCTGAGAGTGCTTATGGAGAACAGTAAAGAACATGTGTTTGTTTCTTTCCTAATTGTTGTGGCCAAATACTAAACAAAAAGTAACTTGAGGGAAGAATTTATTCTAGCTCCCGATTTGAGAGTACACTGTACCATGGTAGGGAAGCATGGATACAAGATAGGCTTTTGGTTGTGGTGCCAAATGTTGGCAGCTGCATGTTCCAATTTAGTGATGTCAGGAAGCAGAATACTGGAGCACAACTTTATTTCTTCTTATCAGTCCATGACCCCACCCCATGGAATGTTGCTGCCCATATTCAAGGTAGGTCTTCTCCCTTTGACTAACTCTCCAGAAATTCTCTCATAGATATGCCCAATTATATATGCTCTAGATTTAACCAATTCAAAACTGAAGATTAATCATTACAGGACAGAAATTATATTTGACTACTCCCACAGTTTCACTAGATATAAATGCAGCTTAGGTCTAGACAGGATGTCACTCCTAACATAGGTGTAAAAATGTTTAACTGTTTATGACTCCTTCTTGGATAGCATCCAGAAGATGTTAGATGCACTTGTCCTTAAATTCAGAATTATAGTAACTCATTGTCCAAGAGTCTGCTCAGTGTATTTGTTGACCCCCAGGGGCTCTAGTTCCATGGAACTATGATTCTTGATCATGCTTTCAGTAATTGGAATAGGATACCTTAAATTCAGTAGGGGATGAGATCAAGCATTAAAAAGTAAACTGTCATGTGAATGATTCTTTCTCACATCAACATAATGCATTTTGTTGGCAGTAGTCTTGACTCCCATATTATAAGTAACTCTAGTTATACATCATTGTATGACACCTCATTGTATTTGGTGACAATATATGTCCAATTCTGCATTATTTCATAACATTCATTTGGGGAATCTGATTATAACAAATGGTTATATAAATATATGAATATGTATATATGTTTAAAATGCATAGAATTTATATATTATGGTTTCTTTTGATTATGTTTGAACATCTCATGGTTTCATCATCAATGTATGTACACAATAGTGATTATCAGTTTTTATGGGATCTAGAATCAACTGGGAGACAAGCTCTTGGAATAGCCTGGGAGAGAATGTCCAGATTAGATTGCTTCAGATGAGAAGACCCACCTTCAATATACAGTTCCATTCCTTGGGCTGAGTTCTGAATTTTACCTTTAAACTGGGAGGCAAGATAAACACATCCATCCTGGAGTTGCTTTTGAGAGGCATTATGTCACAACAATGAGAAAAGTCAATAAAATGGTTTAATAACATTTTAATTCTTGAGTATGTCGTCATGAGTTTGGTAATATTTTTTCCTGAAAATTATGCTCTGGTAAACTTGATTCAAAATAAGCCACAACTTAAAGTAAGGTATTTAAGGACATATGATAAAAGTATATTTGCATAAGGCCATGAAGGCAGGCAGTATAGAAAATTTCACTTTACAATATACCTTTATTAATTTGCACATTTAAAATTATAAATTCGGGGCTGGAGAGATGGCTCAGCAGTTAAGAGCACTGACTGCTCTTCCAGAGGTCCTGAGTTCAATTCCTAGCAACCACATGGTGGCTCACAACCATCTGCAATGGAATCTGATGCCCTTTTCTGGTGTGTCTGAGGACAGCAACAGTGTAAAATAAATCTTTTTTTAAAAAAATCATAAATTCTTAAGAAAGTTAAGTAAACATTCCACAACATAGATGAATCTGAACAGAGAAACTGCTTTTAGTAAAAAGTATACATCTTTGTTAGACTGTGTTAACAGTAAGAACATTAGCCTGGTCCAATTTCCTGCTCAGCAATGCTGAAAACTGTTACCGTGGGGAATGCAAAGGCCTGGCTTTGTCTCTGTCACTTTCTAGGCTTGGCTACTGACTCTGATGAGTAAACTTTCTTCAGAAAGGCTTAATTCCCAAGCTCTCCTCACTTTGAAGGTAGCTTAAGTCATGCCTAAAACTTTAAAGTGTCATTTTGACTCACAAAGCATAAAAGAAACTAGGTGGTAAGTTTCCTTGTACAAACAAATGGTTGCTAGACCACTATTCTGAATTTCTAAGAGATGGAGAAATCTGACAGTAGGCAAAAACAGATTTTCTTGCCAAAAGCAAACATCATCAATTTCTGAATACCCTATAAGACTTGTCTTCTCCTTATCTCCTGCAGCTGTAACATAAATGAACTTAGTTTCACAGAGCCTGAGGGATACACCTGGGCAGAAAGGTTCCTCTGAGAGAAGTCAGCCAGCCACTCTCCATCGGGAGAAAGGAAGACTCTACAACAGCACCCACTCGGCTTACATTGGCCCATTCCCATCCCACCACCTCAGGGAAGGGAGCAGCTCTGCCAGGTCTCTGCCAGGTCAGGTGGTTCTGAAAAGGAATGTTACCCAGGGGAAGGGCTAGGGTAGGCAGGGAAGAACTTTCCCGCAGGTTACATGCCGAGTCTTGCTTAGCATCACCACCCAGTTCAGCACAAATGTCAGCATTCCATGGCTCCTGGTGCATCATCCTAACCATTTTTACCAAGTGTTTTGTCACAGCATACATCCCTAATGATGTATAGGCATCTGTTGCACGCACACAAGGACGTTCCCCGTTCCTCGCAAAGCCACTAAGAAAAAAATGTCACCAAAGTCTTGCCATGATGTTGGCCTTCTCCGTGAAACTTCCTTCCGTCCAAAAAGCAACAATTGCCAGCGCATGAAACACTCGGTATCTTGGAAAATCTGTTGCTGTCACCTTCACTCTATTAGGTCATGTTGTTCTCCTGCTGTGATTTCTGAATTTTTCAAAAGTAAATTCAGAGGGAAATTTAAAAAAAAAAAATAGCTCTGCTCCTTTCATTCCCATTCCTGGACTGACCTTAAGCAGAAAAACAATAAAAAAGTATTATTAAACTTTTACCATAACCCTGTCCTTATATGAGCACTATCTACCCCCTGGTATTCACAAGCCTCGTGTGAACTTCAGAAGAAGAGTAAGCCTGATGCCTGCTCATCCAAACAAAAGTCTTCCTATGAAGCAGATTACCGTAAGTGAGAGACTAATAAGACAGAACACACATAGTATTAGTCACACGAAAGGATTGTTATATATGCTTCAACATCAAAGGACAAAAAAGCCCATGGTTCACTGGGAGAAGCCCCACATGACTAAAAAAGCTACTGACAGCTGAGTCTCAACTGCGCATGCTCCTCTTACATCATCTCTGAGGGACTCTGGAAAGCAATAGACCTGAGCGTCATGTCGAGTGCTAACTCACTGAAAGACATTCTGCTTCCAAGGAAGAAAGTGACAAAGTCCATGCTATCCAGGATGTGTTCCCCAACTCAGTATGCTACATTCCTTCCAAAGGACATCAACAAGTACTGGTCTACTCCAGGTAGGTCTTATCTACCCCTGAGTACTATATTCCCTGAGCATCCTACAATCGTTCTAATGAACTCCAAGTAAGAAGGAGATAATTGGTTGGCCCTGGGCTACCTGGAGACTGCATTTATGTTACTCCAGAACTGACCTTAGTGAATTCACAACTGGAAGCTTATAATGGGGAAACCGTAAGAAAAGAAGAAAAGTAATTTTTTGTTTTGTTTTGTTTTTTGTTTGTTTTTTTATTTTTGGTTTGTTTTGTTTTTTTTGAGAAAGGGTTTCTCTGTGTAGTCCTGGCTGTCCTGGAACTCACTCTGTAGACCAGGCTGGCCTGGAACTCAGAAATCCGCCTGCCTCTGCCTCCCAAGTGCTGGGATTAAAGGTGTGTGCCACCACTGCCCAACTGAAAAGTAATGTTAAATGATGTAAAACTCACTACAATACATAGAACACCTACCCCTTCCTAAAATATAGAGAATACATTTGAAAAGTATATAAATTATATTTACCTTGTTTTCATTTTTTTCTCTAGTGTAACTGAAAGCACATTATCCAAACTCCCTGAAAAAGAGTCAGAATCTCTGAAGTGGTTACTCTACCACTGGGGAATTCATTTATTGCTGAGTGTAATAGAAACTGGAATAGCAAAAGGCTGAGCTATCAAGTTTTCTGTTTGGGGACCACTCAGCTTGTGTAGTTTAAACTAAAGTTGACACTTTAAATGAATTTATTGCTCTCACTTTGTTCCAGGACCAGACAGTAGTCCAACTCTCACACATGGACATCTTTGGGATTATATAACTTAATCCAAAAGGGACATATTAATATCACATTTTTTTCTTCAATGGCGATCTTTCCAAGGCCACTTCTTTGACATGATGTCATGTTGCAATTTGAAACTGAAACTTCCTCTGGAGTTACCTGGGGAATCATGTACACTTCATAAGTAAAGTGACACTTGGCAAATTATGCACTGTAGCCTTCAGGGTGAGCCTTTACAAGAGAGTGTGGACTTCAAGCTTCTGAGGTCAACGTGCCAGAGTATTTTGTCCTCGAGCAAAATGGTCAATGTAAGAATGAAGGCTTCCCAAAGGATTCAGAAATTCACACTAAGATCGCAAGGCAGAGGATGGATTTTGTAACATTAGGAGAAAATACCATCAATCTCTCACATTAAAATACTTTATTGTGTTGACCAAGAAATCTTATTTTTGTGCTAGTTTCTAATCAGTACTGGCTAGGATCTTAATGCAGGTACCATTGTCCGTATATAAAGGAACACTTTTCCTATTAGTGGTAAACAATATCTCAGTGAATAAATGATTTAATTATTTAGTATTAAGCCTAGTGACTATCTGAAACCTTCTTTATGACACTGGTTCATAAGATAAAAAGAATACACACAAAATCTATAGAGTAAAAGTCATTGGAAGAGAATTTGTGAGACAAGTGAGTATTCTCTGGTAGTAATGTGACACTAAACTGGAAGAAGACATTGGCAAACACTTTGTCCCAGAAGAGATTAAATAGCCACAGCATACAGGGAGCTCAAAACATGAACACAAATAACCCTATTTATACACGGGCACATAATCAGAATAGGTACTTCTCAAAAGAATACACACAAATTGCCCAAGGTATGAAAAAACCACTGCATATCACTGATCATCAGGTACATGCAAATCAAGAGAACACCAAGATATCGTTTACCTTGTTTTTGAATAACTGTCTTCAAAGAGATACAAGGCAACAGATGCTAGTGAAGATAAAAACAAAGTGGAATTCTCTTGTGTTATTTGTAGACACTTGGTTAGTACAACCACTAGGAAAAACAGTGCAATAGCCTTGAAAGCTATTGTGTGACCTAGCAATCCCACTATTGAATTAATGTATCAGGGGTGCTGCTCAAAAAGTGATTTTTAGTGTCTTTTCTCCCATAGGGCAACTGTGGCTTAGTGCAATTGATTGTGAACATCAAAGTAGCCATCAAAGACAATTCTGAATCACCCTACTACAAAGAATCTGAGATAATTTACTTACCAGTTACGCCAATCTGATCCTTACATACTATGGACAGTCACATTTCAACTCATACATATGCACAATTATTTTTGTGTTAGTTTGAAATAAGACATTTTCAAATATTATAAAAAATAAGTGATAGAAATCATTCTTAAAAGGATGAAGACATGCTGTACTGCCAACATGCTTGATGACGCAGATGATATTTTTAGTAAATGATTAACATGAAAGACTTCTGAGTCAAAGTTTATCTGAAGAGTTGCTTACCTAATGAAAACATTTCGAAAACTATTAGCCAAAAACTTCTTTGAACAAATTTCATCAAAAATTAACATTTTACTAGTTAGTTCATGTTGTTGTTCGTCCTAAGGGGCTGCAAACTCTTCAGCTCCATAGATCCTTTCTCTAACTCCTTCATTGGGGACAGTGTACTCAGTTCAATGAATGGCTGTGAGCCTCTACATCTCTATTAGTCAGGTATTGTCAGAGCCTCTCAGGAGATAGCTATATTTAGACTGGCTTGTCCTTCCTTCAGTCTCTGCTCCATAGTTAATCTCTGCAATTCCTTCCATGGGTATTTGGTTCCCCCTTTTAAGAAGGAATGAAATGTCCACCTTTTGGTCTTCCTTCTTAATTTTCTAGTGGTTTGTGGGTTGTTCTTCCTGTATTCCAAACTTCTGGGCTAGTAACTACTTATCAGAGAATGTATACCATGTGTGTTCTTTTGTGATTGG
>JADRCD010220024.1:0-27809 GCA_019843815.1 Montemys delectorum
ATTTCTATTGGCAGATATTCTAGCCTGACTCCCTTTGGGAATTATAAACAAATCAGTAACTAATAATTTGTATTTATATGTTGCCTTTTATTCTGAGAAGCTAAAAAGATCAAATTTCTTTCTACTTCACTTCTTTCCCCAAAGGTTAAAAAAATTATAATGCAACAGTTGCCCCATAATGTTAAGAATGAAGGACGTCAAAGCACTCTAGGCACTTCTGATAAATAGTACTGTGTAAAAGTACTATGATTAACTACACATCAATCACAAGATGTCCACATTAAAGAATACTTTCAAAACTTAGAAATCTTCACTGCTGTTTTGCACTGAAATAACATTTGAGCAAAAAATAGAAATACATTTTGAAGTTTGAAAGCTGAAATGTCAGATAGTTTAGTGTGCATTTGTTTGGGACATAAATGCAAGAAGGAAAAATGTTCATTCCACTTACCACCACTCAAAACTTCCTTCTTAATGCCTATTCTGTTTTTGTAATGCATTAAATTATTCTTTGGGCAAAGTGTCCATTTAAATGATTGCTATGTTTTAAGCAATTTTGAAAATGCGATGGGATGGCCATTGCTCAAGCTGTCCAGGTGATCCAGGCTGATTTTGATGGCTAAGTGACCTTAGTGGGTGGGAGAAGGAATCACAAAAGGTAACTGTAATCACAGAAGACCACTGAGTAGAGTCATTTATGTCCCCCTTCCCAATTAAAGTCATTTTAAATGTATTCAACATCTTCTGAAAGAAGAATGATGTATCTTATTACATTGTAAGTTTAGCTTTTAGTATGAGTCATTTGTGGAAACTGCAGAATTCTCTCCACAGAGTGATAAGACAAATCTCTTTAATCAAGATTAGCAGTCATTAATAACAAACCGCAATCGCTAACAACATGTGACTTCCCTTTATGTAAGGATTTATTATTTTACATGTGTTTCCTAATGTGTCATAAAAATTAGAAGTCAGTGAGTGTCTGTTGAATAAAATAATTAAGGTCATTTAATAGAGGTAGGTCCTTGCTCTTATAAAGAAAAGAAAACTAAATATCTTATATTTCTAAACTGAATTTGTTGGAATTTTCTATTCTTTGCTGTAGGCTTAGCAAGCTTCAGTTAAATATTCTGTAATATATCTATATTTTATGGAGAATAATATAATTAGCTGTCATTGTGGATAGTACTATACTTATAATTTCATAACATTAGTATGAAAATACTAATGTTAGTTTGGTTCAAACTTTTCTTGAAGAAATGAGACTGGAGGCTTGAGAAGTGCTTTCTATGCTGCATTTATAGCAGCATGTGTTATAAAGAAAGAGGCTAGGCTTATACTGAAGACAAAACAAGTACTCTCTCAAGAACTGGAAAAGAAAAAGTAAGAGAAAAAGAAGCAATTTCATTTTCTAAAATGTTAGTTGAGATAATTTTATGTCTTACCTAAATGAGAAGAGGGCTTGAGCCACTTTATTGTAGTGGTTTGCTTCATTTGTTGTTGTTGTTTTTGTTTTTCCTCCTAGTAAATTTCATCTTTCTCTGTTCTTGTCTCCCCAGACATGAGTCAGACTGGGAGTCAAAGATGACTGATTGACCTGACCCTGAATTTGCCATCAACAAGTTTGTACAATTCAGCAAATGTCACTGAGACTCACTCAGATCCATCTTCAGGACAGGAAATAATGGAATCACATTGTAGGTGGATGCAGTGAGTAAGAGAAGGTGTAAACGATAGTATCAAGGAAACAATCAGGGCACAGGAGAAATTAGTTTCCCAGGAAGAAATCTCAAATTCAAGGTCAGCTGTGGCTCTACTTACAGCTTAGCAATGGAGCAGCTATGCTGCTGTCTAGGCTGCTCACAGTAATTGTTCTGTGTCACCCACACACTTGCCTCTTGTTCTCCTTCTTTTCCCACTTCCTTGTGGTTTTTAGAAGCAAACAAGGAGAAACAGATTCAAATAGGTGTTCCATTATGATACCAAGACTATCTACTGCTGGGTTATTGAAGTGCTCGCTCCTGTTTTAATATTGTGTGAAAAGACATTCAATAATCTATCCCCCCAAGCTGTTGTAGTCCATTCAAATTCCTGGGGGTGCTTTTTAAGGTGCAAACTTTACTATTGCATGTTTCTCTTGAAATAAAGTGGTAAGTAACAGGGAATAGATTGTAGCATCTGTACTTGTTAAGACACCTGCAGAGAAATAATTCTCACCATTCTCGGTTACAGTCTATAGTCTTTACAAATACAATATTTGACAATGCTTTATGTTGTTCTGTACTCGCAACTGAGAGTTAAATATCAAGGACATTGACAGCATTGCAAAGTTGTGGCAAAAAAAAAAGCAAAAAAAAGCAAAGTCACTGGATTTATAAAGGATCAATCATATACACAGAATCACTCTCTAGAACTAGATAAAGATTAAATATCAGCACTTCATACCATTTATGCCAAGAAATAAAAATTTGGAAAATAATATAAAATTATGTTAATAAAATATCACATTAAAAATATATTAAGAAAAGGTGATACCCGTTTACATGTGCTTTCTAGCTTATAAAATCCTAGAATAAAACATTAAAGTTAGGTATATTGCAAGGATTGATCTAAAGTATCTTCAGAACATTATTTTTTAGTATGTTTTAACATGTAAATTTTACTTCATATTTATTAAAGTGAACAAAAACTAGGGCACTGATAAAACAAAATACCTCTGAGGATGTGGAACAACATAGAATCTCATTCATTAAAAATTTTAATTAAAATATAATTACATTGTTTCTCTTCTCTTCTCTTTCTCACCATGCTAATGACTCTTCTCTTTAATCCTTGTGATATATCTCCATCACTCACCCTCAAATTCACGACTTCTTTTTTTTTAATTAGTTTTCTTTACTTACATGTCATATGATATTTCCTTTCCCAGTTTCCCCTCTGAAAAAAAAGAAAAATAAAAACTGTTCCCTCCCCCTTTCCCCCTGCTCAACAACCCACACTCTCCTACTTCCTTTCCCTGGCTTTCCCCTACACTGGGGCAGAGAAACTTCACAGGGCCAAGGGCCTCTCCTCCTACTGATGACTGACTAGGACATCCTGTGCTATACATATGCTACTGGAGCCAATTGTTCCACCATGTGTACTCTTTGATTAGTGGTTTAATCCCTGGGAGCTCTGAGGGTACTGATTAGTTCATATTGATGTTCATCCTAAGGGGCTGCAAGATCTTCAGCTCCTTGAGTCCTTTCTCTAGTTCCTTCATTGGGGATCCTGTACTCAGTCCAATGGATGGCTGTGAGCCTCTACTTCTGTATTAGTCGGGTACTGTCATAGCCTCTCAGGAGATAGCTATATCAGGCTCCTGTCAGCCAGCACTTGCTGACATCCACAATAGTGTCTGGATTTGATGATTGAATATGGAAAGTATTCCCAGTGGAGCAGTCTCTGGATTGTCCTTCCTTCAGTCTCTGCTCCATAGTTTGTCTCTGCAACTCCTTTATTTGTATTTTCTTAATCCCTTCTAAGAAGCATCAAAGAATCAACACTTTGGTCTTCCTTCTTGAGTTTCATGTGGTTTATGGATTGTATTTTGGGAATTCTGAGCTTCTGGGCTAATATCCACTTATCAGAGAGTGCATACCATGTGTGTTCTTTTGTGATTGGGTTAACTCACTCAGGATGATATTGTCCAGATCCATCCATTTCCCTAAGAATTTCGTAAATTCATTGTTTTTAATAACTGAGTAAGTACTCCATTGCATAGGTGTACCACATTTTCTGTATCCTTTCCTGTGTTGAGGGATAGGATTCCACCTCACACCAGTCAGAATGGCTAAGAAAAAAAATCTCAGGTGATGGCAGATGCTGGCATGGTTGTGGAGAAAGAGGAACATTCCTTCATTGCCAGTGGGATTGCAAGCTGGTACAACCACTCTGGAAATCAGTTTGGTGGTTTCTCAGGAAACTGGACATATACTACCAGAGGACCCAGCTATACCACTTCTGGGCATATACCCAGAAGATGCTCCAATATATAATAAGGACATATGCTCCACTATGTTCATAGCAGCCTTATTTGTAATAGCCAGAAACTGGAGGCATGCTCTTCTATTTGAAGGGAAACAGGAGGAATGAATCTGGTGGAAAGGAATGTTGAGAAAGGAGAGGACTGGAAGGAGTGGATGGAGGGAAAAATGTTCTTGGGATGTAATGTATAAGAGAAGAATTAAAGAAAGAAGGCTTATAAATGATACTAATAAAATAAAATGAAATAACCTAAATACAATATTAATAAGTAATATATTGGAATAAGATCAAAGGAAATAAAAGAATTAAAAGATCTCAAAATAGAACATATGAAAAAAAGATGTAAATGCCAAGGCTTGCTCTTTCACTCACTCAAAAATTCCATAAAAATAATAAACTGAAAATCAAAATATATATGCAGAGTATCAGTAGGGTAAATAGCGAGAAGAAATATAGTATGGCAAATGCTATTTATCATACTAAAAATAAATAAGTAAATACAGTAAAATATATATAAATATAAATATAAGTAAATAAATAAGAAATATCCCTAATGTGACATGATATTATACTACCAGGAACCTACAAATATGCTATTGAGTTTGTCTTCTTCAGACCATATTCTTTTGGGTATGAGCTTACCATAAAGAGCAGGTTCCTTTCCTTGTTGAAAGTCTCTTGGAGAAAACTAAATTTTTATTTGTATGTAGTTATCTACTAGAGAGATATTCTAGGTTATAGATGTAGGAATGCACCCACTTCTTTCTACTTTTTGAAACATACATATATCGGTTCCCACGTTATACCTTAAATGACCCTTAATTTTAGATGTCTTTTTCCATATTCCCTCCTTCAGCTTTCTTTCCCCTTCTCCTCCCAAAATGATCTTCCCACTCCCTATCCTTAAATATTTTATTTCCCTTTCCTAAGACAATCTCTCTTTACTCCTTAGACCTTTATTATATTCCTACCCTCTCTTGATCTTTGGATTATAGCATGTCTATTATTGTCTTACAGCTAATATCACATATAAAGAAAGATATAGCATATTTGTCTTTTTAGATCTGGGACACCTCATTTAAGATGATTTTTTTTCTTTCCTACTTCTACACATTTTAACTGTAAATTTTATGATTTCAATTTTAAATTGAAACATAGCTGAGTAATACTCTATTAGGTAAATATGTTATATTCTCTTCATCCATTGTCTGTTTAAAGGAATCATGTTTGTTTCCAGTTCCTGTTATTATGAATAGAGCAGCAAAGAACATGATTGAGCAACTGTCTCTGTGATAGAATGAAATATCCTTTGGATATATGCCCATGACAGATATAGCTGGCTATTGAGGTAGATAATTCCCAATGTCTTAAGGAACCAGCCACGCTAATCTCTATTTTATGTTGGTAAAATTTATACTACTACCAGCAATGGATGAACATTCCCCATACTATACATTATGGACAGCATAAGCTATCACTTATTTTATTTACATTACCCATACTGATTGGTGTAAGATAAAAATCTCAACATATTTTTAATGTGCATTTTTCCTTGTCAATTGAGGATGTTGAATCTTTATTTAAATATTTCCCAGTCATTTGTGATATCTTTTTGGAATTCTTGTTTAGATTTTTATCCCATTTTTAATTTGGTTATTTTTTATTAATATCTAGTTATTGATTATTTTTGCCCTGTTTATATTTTAGATATTAGCTCTCCATTGGATATGTAGTTAGTAAAACTTGTTCCATTGTTACCTGTCACTTGTCTGAATTATAGCATCCTTTGTCATGTAGAAGCTTCCCAGTCACATGAGATCCCATTTATTAGTTGTTCTTACTGAGTGTGCTAACAGTGTTCTGATCAGAAATTCCATTCTGTAGGCTGCTGTTTTGTCCTGTTAATGGTGTTTTTGTCTTACAGAAGTTTTTCAGTTTCATGAGGTCACATTTGTTAATTGTTGATTTTTTAAATGACTTTTATTTTTATTTATATTTTTATTAGATATTTTCTTTATTTACATTTCAAGTTAAATCTCCTCTCCTGGTTTCCCCTCTGAAATATCATCATCACCACCACCACCACCACCACCACCACCACCAAACAAACAAACAAACAAACAAATCCTGTTCCCTCTCTCTGCACCTGCTCACCAACCCACCCTCTCCCACATCCTGGCCTTGGCATTCACCTACACTGGGGCATAGAACCTTCACAAGACCAAGGGCCTCTCCTTCCATTGATGACTGACTCAGACATCCTCTGCTATATATGCAGCTGGAGCCATGAGTCCCATCATGAGTACTCTTTGGTTGGTGGTTTAGTTCCGGGGAGCTCTGAGGACACTAGTTAGTTCATATTATTGTTTGTCCTAAGGGGCTACAAACCCTTCATCTCCTTTGGTCCTTTCTCTAACTTCTTCATTGGGAACCCTGTACTCAGTCCAGTGAATTGCTGTGAGCCTGTACTTCTGTATTAGTAGGGTACTGACATAGCCTCTCAGGAGACAGCTATATCAGGCTCCCAGCCAGCACTTGCAGGTATCCACAATAGTGTCTGCCTTTGATCACTGAATTTGGGAAGGATTCCCAGGTGGAGCAGTCTCTGGATTGTCCTTCCTTCAATCTCTGCTCCATAGTTAGTCTCTACAACTCCTTCCATGGGTATTTTGCTCCCCCTTTTAAGAAGGAATGAAGTCTCCACACTTTGGTCTTCCTTCTACTTGAGTTTCTTGTGGTTTGTGGATTGTACTTTGTGTATTCTGATCTTCTGGGCTAATATCCAATTACCAGAGTGCATACCATTTGTGATCTTTTGTCATTGGGTTACCTCACTCATGTTGATAATCTCCTTGAAATATCTTTTTCTATATTTTTAATGTGAGTTGATATGTAATATTGAAACTTAGTGTTATTCTTGGTTGTAGCTTAAAGATAGATCCTCTTTTGGAATTTATTGTGCTAGTCTCTATATTTTTATTGCAACATTGAAACCATTTATGTTGAGAAGTATCAATGAGTAGTGTTCATTAATTCATGTAATTTTGTTGTTATTTATGGGAGTGGTGGTGGTGGTGTGTGTGTGTATGTATGTGTGTGTATGTGTATTTATGTGTGCATGCATACATACATGTGTGCATATGTGCATACCTGTGTGGTTTCTATCTGGTTCCCAGCTTGTGCTTTCCTCTTTGGTATTTTTTATTTCTTATGTTTTCTTGGGTGTAGCTTATGTCTTTGGTTGTAATTTTTCTTTGATACCTTCTATAGGACAACATTTACAGAATAATAAGGCTTGAATTTGTTTTTATCATAAAATATCTTATTTTCTTCATCTATCACGACTGAAAACTTTTCTGGATATAAAATCTGTGCTAGTATCTCTGGACAAGCTGTTCAAGCCTTTCTGGCTTGTGGAGTCTCTACTGAGAAATCAGATATAATTCAAAGAGGTTTTCCTTTTTCCCTCCTGGATCATTTTCCATGTTTCTTTGTCCTTTATGTTTAGTGTTTTGATTATTATGTGCCAAGAAGAACTTCTTTTCTGTTCCAGTTTACCTGATATTCAGAATGCTTCTTGTATTTTGACATGTATCACTTTCCTTAGGGAATATTTTTTTCTATGATTATGTTAAAAATATTTTGTGTACCTTTGACCTAGGTTTCTTTTCCTTTCTGCATTACTTTAATTTTTCTAAATGTGACGTATCTCCTGAATGTTTTGTGGCAGTACTGTCTTTTATATTTAACAATGTCTTTCACTCATTGAGGAATCGGTTCTTACTATTGTGTCTTCCATGTCTGAGGTTCTCTCTTCCTTTTCTTGCATTCTGTGGGTGAGGCATCTCTATGAGGTTCGTCTTCCAGTTCCTACATTATTTTATGAATAGATCTGGCTCAGTTTGAGTTTAGTTCATAGCATCTATTTCTAATTTTTTGTCTTAAACTGTTTTACTTTCTTCCACTGGATTTGTTATTGCTTTATTTTGCTTTATTCTGTTTGGTATGTGTACACATTCATAGAGAATTTTAAAGGATTTCTTCAAGTTCTCATTAAATACCTCTATTATCTGTTTAAGTATTTTTTTTTAACCAAAATCTCAAAATTCTGTTTTACTAATAAAGACTCAGGAGTCAAATGCTAGGATGAAAGTCTGCTGGCTTAGAGAGACAAAGCACACAGCTGACCTTTCTCCTCAGCAGATGTCCCCAAAAGAAGATAAGTTCTTCAGTCCAAAACAAACAAACAAACAAACAAAACAAAAGAAAAACAACAAAAACCCTTCTAACTTGATTTCCTATTTGTTTTTCTGTCTCCCTCTTTACCTCTTTATTTCTGTACCTTTCCCCCCTATGATCACTACCTGTCAACTGGATTTTGATCCACTTCTTGACCTAAGATGACTTTATTTAGTCCTGTTTACAATAAACAGAAAGCTCTTAGATGAAGGGGTGAGGGACAGCAGAACTAAAAACAGTCTTTCCCTAGTAAACAGCATTATCTCAACATGCACACTGTGATCAAATATCTGTAACAAGTATTCATTTAGAAGTTTTTAATACATAATTATTAGAACCAGCCACTTTGCTAGGAACCATGAAGATATTTTGATAAGAAAGATAGGTTCAGACCCTGTGCTGGGAGGGATAGTAAGATAAATGAATGACCAATAATTCACTAGTGATTATAAATATGTTCAGCATTATGAAAGAAGGCAGCAGATACAGGTTATTCAGGGTCAAAACCAGGAAGACAAGGAAGAGCTTTTTATGCCGAAACTCAAAATAATATTTGGAAAAGTTAACATTACAATCCCAAGAATATCCAAAGCAAAATTTCGTGGCAACTCAAAAACAATACAGTTTATTAATTTTAAGTATATGCTATAATAATTGATCTGAAACTAAAGTCAGAACATTATATTTTTTATTTAAGCTATGTTCCTTTAGAAACTGAATATTCTATGACTTGATACGATGTGAGTTTCTATACTGTAGAAATCTTTTGTTATATGGATAACCAAAAGGCAAAAAGTCAGAATTTCTCAAAATATATGAAGTGAAAAATCAAAATAAAGTTGGACACATTTAAAAGAAAATGTGCATCAGAGAGTCGAAACGTAAGCATGAGTGTAATAAGAATTCATGCAGTACATAACACTACTAAAAAGCTCATTATAAAAGGTCTCCAGTGTTCTGGCAGCATGTGTATAGTAGAGGAGTGCAAAGCTGATCATCAATAGGAGGAGAGAACCTCGGCCCTGTGAAGGTTCTATTCCCCAGTGTAGGGGAATGCCAGGGCCAATAAGTGGGAGAGGGTGGGGTGGCAGGCATGAGGATGGGGGAAGCAACAGGAGTTTGTTCTTGTTGTTTTTGTTTGTTTGTTTTTTGGAGGGGAAACTGGGAAGGGAGAAATTGACATGTAAATAAAGAAAATACTTAATATAAAATAAATATAAAATAAAATAAAAAAAAATGAAAAAGGTCTCCAGTGATCAAATAGCATTCTTTATGGCAGCTGTCAGCAAAGAACAAGTGGATATTTACTAATCTGTTTGAGATTTGCTTAACCAGAAAGAAGTCTGTATAGACCAGTTGTGGGCATCAGCAGAACACATTCATTTATTAAAGTCTGCTTGAGTCTTAGAGTTCCCTGAAGTACCAGGTTTGAGACCATTAACTTTTCTTACAGAAGTTATAGCCTAGTCATATTGATAATATATATGTAAAATTAACTATAAATCAAATTAGGAAGACACCACATACAAGATGTCCTCTGAATCAGTTCATAGGTCAATGGATCCTGAACAGACTTCCTCACTTTTAATATATTAAAGAGATCACAATGTTTCTCAGCCTGAGTCTTAGGGAAGAATTTAAATGCAGTGTGTAGCGTAAAACAAGGATTTGGGAATACACTGAGGGGTCTCTTCCTCAACATATGATTTGCTTAAACAAGTTGTTTAAACAGAATTATTTTAACTCCAGAATAAAAGTCATAATGCCAAATATTTCATAATGACAGTTAGAAGAGTTAAAAATATAATTGTTATAAGACACATCATTCTACAGGTCACATGGTATTGACGTGCTATAAGTTGAGCTCAACAGACAGGCTCTACTTCAGAGGTAAGCATTGTCAGAAGTACATAAGGATGGGGAAGAACGAGGGAGAAGTAAAGAAAGGTAAGAATCACAAAAGAGCCCAGCTTACCTCACTATTAGTGGCGTCTTTTGTAATAATTATATTTGGTCATCTGGAGATGTGTATCTCTGAGACAAGCGTACTTCATTGGCAACATGAATATCAAGATGATAGCAATTTTCTGAATGTCAAGAGCTGATAACTACTGAAAACTTTCTCAGCGTATGAGGAATGTATTCTGAAATCCTAGCGAGGATCATGGCTGTTTGTATATAAATCATTAAATAATTCAGTTTATTCAATATTGTATTTCATTTTATTACATTTCTTCCCCAGTGCTCACATTGTCTCTGTCTTTATCTCTCTATCTCTGTTTCTCTCTGCCTCTGCTTCCAGCTCTGTCTCTCTCTCTCTCTGTGTATGACTGAGTGTGTTTATGTATGTATGCATGTGTGTTGTGTGCAAGGGTAGAGTTCAGAGGACAATTTACAGAAATAGATTCTTGTAATTCATGGATTCAGCAGGCTGGTTGCAAACACTTTTACCCACTGAGCCATGTTGCCAAACTTAGTTCCCATATTAATAACAGAAATTAATATTATATCCTCAATTTGCATAGATTTCATTCACCTAAGTTTTTAAATGCTCATAGCAATGTTGTATGAACAATCTTTACCAATAGTAGCTTTGCCAATAATAGTGACATTCAAAAGAAGCAAGCTAACATTAATCCATTCAGAGTCTTGGCTAGGCATGTATTCTAAAGATATAATAGGCTAATGAATGCTTATTAAAATTTATATATTCATGGCATAAATTGCAATTTGGGTGGGGAGAGGCACGTGACAAAGTTAATATGATGCACAGTACTTTTCATACACTCACAAAAATACCCCACTGATGTCTACTTAAGAAAAGTAAGCACTTAGTTTCTTTCTTGTCACATAGTTTAGTACTTTCATATAATTAATTTCATCATTTCTGTCCCCAATCCCTTCTTTCCAATCCCTCTCACTCTATTTAAAATCTCCTTCCAAAATGTATCCCTTCTTACCCTCCTACTTTCATGTATTCAGTTTTGTGTGTGAGCCTTAGGTTCAGTTACTAATTGTGAAAAGCAGTGCATGTGGAGGTGAGGGGACAACTGGTATGGAGTCTGCTTTCTGTTTTCACTGCATGTATTTTTAACTCAACTCCAGGATACAGGCTAACACACAGAGCTATCTCACAGGCCCAAGTGCATATTTTAAAGAAATAATACTTACTCAGCACTATTACTTATTACTCAGTGTTTTACCTAAGAAAGATCAAATAATGAAAAAATGATAAAAATCCATGATTTTATAAAGCTCTTTCCACATCTATGATTATAGCATAAATAGGATAAAGATTAAGATCACAAAATGTCTTTGCAAATGGTCTATCTACCTACTACTACTTGTTACTTGAAAAAATTTCTCCTCAAAAACAGTCTATTCTTGAGAATTATTATTTATTGGGTGAAGGCTAAAATAATATTTACCAGTTATCACTTATTCACAAATATGAAAGAATCAACAAAATTTGATTATTTTATGACTATTATTATTTAAATGTAGATCAATGTATCAGAAAATCTTCTTTTTATTTTGTATTAGAAAGTAACATTAAATAAATCATTTAATAATTATACTTAAATTTTCTTAAAATAATATAAATTTCAAAAATTTATAGTAGCATAAATGTTAGTACTTTAAACACTTCAAAACTAACAAAGATATTGTTTCAGTAAGCAATATTCTTGTTTGCATGTGATTAACATAATAGATTAATATATAAATATTTTGCATTTTTTTTACTCGATTTAACAATTTCTCACACTTTTAAAGGGTAGTATGTGAATTGATATGACAATATTAGCATTATCTTGTAAATAACAGGAATCATTAAGCAGAGGAATGGAGTCAAGTCCTTTAAATATTCTTACAAATGTATAAATCATTTGATCTTTTTTTTTTTTTTTGTATTTTCGAGACAGGGTTTCTCTGTGTAACTCTGGCTGTCCTGGAACTCACTGGGTAGACCAGGCTGGCCTCAAACTCAGTAATCCACCTGCCTCTGCCTCCCAAATGCTGGGATTAAAGGCGAGCACCACCACTGCCCACCGATTATTGTTTTTTTAAATTGGGTATTTTATTTATTTACATATCAAATGTTATTTTCTTTCCTGATTCTCCCCCCCCCACAGAAGCCCCTTATACCATCCCCCCTCTCCTGTTTCTATGAGGGTGCTCCCCCAGCACCCACCTACTCCTGCCTCCCTGCCCTTGCATTCGCCTTCACTGGGGCATCAGGCCTTTACAGGACCAAAGGCCTCTTCTCACATTGATGCCTGACAAGTCCATCCTCTGCTACATATATGGCTAGAGCCATGGGTCCCTCCATGTGTACTCCTTGGTTGGTGGTTCAGACCCTGGGAGCTCTGGTTGGTTGATATCGTTGTTCTTCCTGTTGTGTTGCAAAACCCTTCAGTTCCTTTGGTCCTTTCAGTAGCTCCTCCACTGGGGACCCTGTGCTCAGTTCAATGATTGACTGTGAGCATCCACCTCTATATTTGTCAGGTTCTGGCAGAGCCTTTCCAGAAACAACAATATCAGGCTCCTGTAAGCTTGCACATCTTGGCATTGACAATAAAGTCTGTGCTTGGTGACTATATATAGGATGGATCCCCATGAAAGACAGCATTTTCAACAAATGGTGCTGGTTCAACTGGTGGTCAGCATGTAGGAGAATACAAATCAATCCATTCTTATCTCCTTGTAAAAAAATCAAGTTCAAGTGGATTGAGGACCTCCACATAAAACCAAATACATTGAAACTAATAAAAAAAGAAAATAGGGAAGCGCCTCAAATACACGGGCATAGGGGAAACGTTTTTGAACAGAACACCGATAGCTTATGCTCTAAGATCAAGAATTGACAAGTGGGACCTCATAAATTGCAGAGCTTCTGTAACACAAAGGACACTGTCAATAAGACAAAACAGCAACCAACAGATTGAGAAAAATCTTTACCAATTCTACATCCAATAGAGGGCTAATATCTAATATATACAAAGAACTCGAGAAATTAGGCACCAGACAATCAAATAATTCTATTAAAAATGAGGTACAGATCTAAACAAAGAATTCTCAACTAAGGAAACTTGAATGGTAGAGAAGCACCTAAAGAAATGTTCAACATCCTTAGTCATCAGGGAAATGCAAATCAAAATAACCCTGAGATTATACCTTATACCAGTCAGAATGGCTAAGGTCAAAAACTCAGGTGACAGCAGATGCTGGTGAGGATATGGAGAAAGAGGAATACTCCTCTATTGCTGATGGGATTGCAAGTTGGTACAGCCACTCTGGAAATCAGTCTAGTGGTTCCTCAGGAAATTTGGAATACTACTACCTGAGGACCCAACTGTACCACTCCTTGGCATATACCCAAAAGATGTTCCAACATATAACAAGGACACGTGCTCCACTATGTTCATAGTAGCCTTATTTGTAATGGCTAGAAGCTGGAAAGAACTCAGATGCCCTTCAACAGAGGAATGGATACAGAAAATGTTACACATTTACACAATGAAATTGTGTAATTCCACAGCTATTAAAAACAATTACTTCATGAAATTCTTAGACCAATGGATGGAATTAGAAAATATAATCCAGAGTGAGGGAACCCAGTCACAAAAGAACCCACATGGTATGCACTCACTGATAAGTGTATTTTAGTTCAAGCTCAGAATATCCAAGATTCAATTCACAGACCACATGAAGCTGAAGAAGAAAGAAGACCAAAGTCTGGGTGCTTTGGTCCTTCTTAGAAGGGGTAAGTAAATACTCATGCAATCATATACATGGAGACAAAGCATAGAGCAGAGATTGATTATTGTTTTCTTCATCTAGTTACTTCACTGAAACTTTATACTTGTGTAAAATGTCTGCAAAAATACTCACAAGTATTCTTTCTGTCAAAAATAAAATACATGAGTTTTATTAAGATAAGATATTATTATCAGGATATATAAGTAAAACTTCAGAAACGTTTGAGAAAGATACACATTTTTAGGGTTCTACTGTGATAAAATCTAGATTTTTTTTCTTTTTTTTAATTATTTTTTAATTTTTTTTTACAGTTCAGTCTTTATCTGCCTTCTGGTACATACTCTGACTGTTTCACATCTTATGGCTCACCCCCTGTCATCCAAAGGATGTCCCCATACCTCCATCCCCACCCCACCAGTACTCCCCACACCCCAGGGCCTCAAGTTTCTTGAGGGAAAGTTACATCTTCTCTGACTTAGTCCAGACCCAGCAGACCTATGCTATATAAATATTGGAGCCCTCATATCAGCTGGATTACGCTGTTTGGTTGGTGGCTCAGTGTCTGAGTGATGTCAGGAGTACAGGATAGATGAGATGGCTGGTCTTGCTATAGGGTCGTCCTCCTTCTCAGCTTCTTCCAGCTTTTCTCTAATTCAACCACAGAAATTTCTTTAAAAACTATGTGTTGATGGCTATATGTATGCATGTGTCTGTAAATATGTGCATATGACAATGTTCTTTTAAATATGCCATAAGTATAAAATTAGAAAATCACAGCCAATACAACGATCAATAGTCCAGATATTGTATATGTTGAGACATAAATATGTTTATATAAAAAGTTTTATACATATATGTTTTTATATTATATATTATATAATATAATCTATATTATATGTATAATGTATTTATACATATAATATAAGTTTTATAGTGAGAAAAACTAAAACATTAAAGAAAACCAATTTGTAACTAAAACATTATAAATCTATTATACCTCATCATTAAAATAAAAGAAAAATAATAGAAAAAAATCAATAAAATGATTCCTAATGATATTCTGCTATCCTCATAGATTTGTCTCTAGCTCAATCATCATGAGAATGGTTTCCTCTGGCAGCTGATAAGAGCAAATGCAGAAACCCACAGCCCAACTTTAGGTGTAGGTGGAGCCCAAATTAGAGAACTCTATTTGGTTCCTTCTCTTGGATTTAGGCCATCAGAGGCAGAGGAGGAAGAAATCTAGGAACCAGAGGAGTCAAGGAGACAGGATAACAAGGCCTACAGACTCTTAAGCAGAACTCATCTCGGACAATAGAAACTTAAACAACAGTTGTAGATCATGCAGAGGTCTGCCTTAGGTCCTCACTATATCTATTATGATTTTTAGAGTTCAAGTAGAGTAGAATAAGGAAGAATAAAGAATAAGGAAAGGGAGATGAGAACAGATAGAAAAGATTGGGTTAATGGGTGAGAAGCCTATGGGTTTTTTGGAGGATTGGCCCACTTGCTCATGGAATAATCAGAATCTTATTCTCAATAACTTTTAATCACATAGAAGAGCATAAAAATTGTCTCTTACAATGTTTCATAAGATGAGCAGAATTCTTATTTATTTCTAAAGGAACAGTGAAGTAATTTTTTCTACAGCAACAGAAAATTGAAGTAAGAAAGGCAAACAACATACAATTTTTCAAAATTACACAAAAAGCAGGAAATTAATGGGTATAGAGCTTGCCAGTCACATATAGTCATGGAAATCATTTCACTTTTATTCTGAGACACCGTTTAAAGTTTTTAAGTCTGCTTGTACACATTAAGTGCTTGTCTTCTCTTCAAATGCTCAGCTGCAGTGCTTGAGCTGGGCTGCCCTCTCATCAAGCTAAGTAAAGGGGATGCATGAAGTGAGAGCAGAGCTGCATCATTAAGAGCAACGAAGAATAACCAATACTATGATGTGCAAAGACTATTCCATGCATTGAACATTGACATACTCAGTCTTTACAAAGTGAAAAAAAATTATCTCGTCCATTACAGACTCTATTTTTAGATACAGTAAATGTCTTTATCTACCAAAATCAGAGAAAACAACCTCGATGAAATATGCTGAGTGTCAGCTTCACAGGATCTATTATCACCTTGGTGTCAATTTCTAGATTTGTTATGAGGGAGTTTATACAGTGGAATAACTAAGGTCTAAAGACCCCCTAAAAATGACTGGCACCATTCCACTGTACAAAATAGAGAAAATGAGCTGAATACCAGCCTTCATCTTCAAGTTTTCTGACTCTTGATGCAATGAAACCATCCACATTCTGGCAGTACCTTCTCAGCTTACTTGACACTGCATCTACTCAAATTATGAGACAAAAATCAACTCTAAGTTGCTTCTTGCCTCTCTTTGATCATTGCAGTGAGAACAGTGAGTCAATAACTTCAATTCGACAACTGAAGTATCACTGGTTTATTCCTTTGCAGTATTATTTTTCTCTTTATTGTTGTGTAAATGAAACAATGATTAAAAATGTACAATGCAAATTAGACACTATAAATATATGTCACCAATAACCACATATTAGCAAGGCTGGAATAAATGGTTGGGGGAAGGATATAACAAATTACATTGTAGACTAACTTAAATTGTACAATAATAAGACAAATTACAGGATGCCACATATTTATTGAAATGTTAGATCCATAAATCAAATTATTTGAAATATTCCTACAACTTTATCAATAACTAAAATTCATTGACATTTTTAAAGTTAAACTGAAGTCTATTAAAGGCCTAATTTTAATTATTTTATTTGCTTGGTTTCATTTCTTTTGCTAGAAGAAAGCATTAGAATAGTTTTTGATAAGGATGTTGCAATTGTACAAGTCTAGGTGGAATATTGGCCCTGTTTCCCTATGTTTGCCTCTATGCTAACCTGTGTTATTTTGCCAATATTAATAGAAACAGTATACACATAAAACTTTTTCTGAACATATCTCACCATTTTCTTTTTTTTTCTTTTTTTATAACTCTCACCTTTTTAAAATTTTTTACTAGATATTTTCTTTATTTACATTTCAAATATTCTCCCTTTCCTGGTTTCCCATCTAAAATTTAAAAAACAAAAAACAAAAAACAAAAAACAAAACAAAACAAAAAAAAAAAAAAAACAAAAAAACCTTTTCCCTCTCCCATTCACCTGCTGGCCAACCCACCTTCTCTCACTTCCTGGCCCTGGTATTCCCCTATACTCAGTTATAGGGCCTTCACAGGACCAAGGGTCTCTCCTCCCATTGATGACTTACTAGGCCATCCTCTGCTACATATGAAGCTGGAGCCATGAGTCCCACTATGTGTACTCTTTGGTTGGTGATTTAGTCCCTGGGAGCTCTGAAGCTACTGGTTAGTACATATTCTTGTTCCTCTTATGGGCTGCAAACCCTTCAGCTCCTTGGGTCCTTTCTCTAGCTCCTTCATTGAGGACCCTGCGATCAGTCCAATGGATGGCTGTGAGCTTCTACTTCTGTATTAGTCGAGCACTGGAAGAGCCTCTCAGGAGAGAGCTATATCAGGCTCCTATCAGCCAGCACTTGCTGGCATCCACAATAGTGTCTGGGTTTGATGACTGAATGTGGGAAGGATTCCCATGTGGAGCAGTCTCTGGATTGTTCTTCCTTCAGTCTCTGCTCCATAGTTAGTCTCTGCAACTCCTTCCATGCTTATTTTGTTCCCCCTTCTAAGAAGGATCGAAGTATCCACACTTCGGTTTTCCTTCTCCTTGAGTTTCTTGTGGTTTGTGAATTGTATCTTGGGTATTCCGAGCTTCTGGGCTAATATCCTCTTATCAGTGAGTGCATAGCATGTGTGTTCTTTTGTGATTAGGTTACCTCACTCAGGATGATATTCTCCAGATCCACCCATTTGCCTAAGAACTTTATAAATTCGTTGTTTTTGATAGCTGAGTAGTATTCTATTGTGTAAATGTAACCACATTTTCTGTATCCATTCCTCTTTTGAGGGACATCTGGAACCTTTCCAGCTTCTTGCTATTATAAAAAAGTCTGAATAAATGTCAGGTCACTTGTCTCAAATCTCAATGAATTCATTTTTTTTGCACTTTGAATATTGTTACCATATTTTGAAGTGTAATACATAATATTTTCAAATACATATGTCACATCTTGGCTTAAAGTGCCTTAAGGATATATTCCTCACATTAAATATCCAGACTGAAAGTGTAGCACTGTCTGGTCCCCACAAATTTGTTGAGTCTAACATCTTCTACCTCTTGCCACAGAGTGGTCATTTTGATCTCTGAATGACAGGAGCATTCTCTAGGGCTTTCTCTCAGTTGGTTCCTCCATGTTGCAACTTATGTATTTCTATGACTATCTGTCCTCTCTCCTTAGGGAGGCTGTCCTTCAGCATGTGAAGGAAATTATAGTCTATCTGACATAGCTCTGTTTTATTTTATCCACCTTTCTGTCTATCATCTATCTATCTATCTATCTATCTATCTATCTATCTATCTATCTATCTATCTATCACCTACCCACCTACCTATCTATCAATCATCTATCTACTCATTTTGCATCTCAACTGCAATTTCCTTTTCTTCTCTCTTCACACTCTCCCTCTCCACAAAATGGCATCTCTCCACTCATTCCTCCTCCATTTCTCTTCAGAAAATGGCAGGCTTCCTAAGGATATCAATAGCCACAGCATTTCTTTCCAATATGTACGTTTATCATTTCTACTTTCCATAGTGTTAAAAAGCAGAGTTTTTATGCCATATTCTTGGGTTTAAGTCTTTACTCAAAATGTAACTGTGAGCACTTTTACCGGCCCATTTTATTCCTTACTTTTCTTGACCATAAAAATGAAGAATAGCATAATAACCTGTGCTAGGTTTATTGTGACGATTTAATAATATTACCCTCTGGACTATGTGTGGTTCACAGGAAATAGCTACCATTAGGTAATAATTGTATAATTCACTATAATACCATTATAAAAATAATGTATTATTTGTAATATAAACCCATATATGTAAATATATTTATTGTTATTTTTGTTTCTTCCACAGAGTTACAGATATATGGGAAGGAATCAATTGTTCATTTTATTTATAACTTTTTCCATAAAATTGAAAAACATTTGGCTTTTATATTTGTCAAATTAATAAATTAATAGAAGCAGGCTAATATTCATACATAGCAATAGAAAGAAGTTAGGAAATAATTGGATGTAATAAGAAACTTGTGGACACACTTAAATGGCTATATTTTAGGTTTATAAAAGCATTTGATATATATTATTGCAAACATCGTCTAGAAATATAACAAATACATAAGATGCTAATCATAGCCCAGTGAGGCAAGGTGATTACTCCAGTCAACGTACTCTTATACATGGAAAATCTTAATTCTGGAGCAGAGACAGTTCAAGTGACTCATATAGTGGACACTTGATTACATTTAGCAATCACATTCATAGTTTGGAATCTGTCAGTATTTTGGCTTGGTAGTCTGCTTTATTCCTAGCTATTATAGGGTCCAACCTGGACAACCTGGAAAGTGAAGGTAAACTGTTGTGCCTGCCTTCTCATTAAGTGTTGAACATGTATGAGGCTTCTGGACATAGGGTTTTGGAAATAGAGTGATATTAAAGTGATATTAAAGTTTTTAGAGCCACATTAAATCTCTGAGTTTTCCAGCAGATATGGAAATTATATATGTCTCTATTCTAATATTGATAATACATTTTCTCTTTAGCAGCATATTGCCTGTTTTATGCAAAAATTCTGGCCATTTCACTGAAAAATATCACATTTTTTCCTGTTAATTGAATTATTAGTAACAACAATAAAAAGGAAAATCTTGGAGAAATATGAAGAACTGGGGAAAAGTAGGTCTAAAGAATGAAACTTATTTGCAAATGTTAAAAATTTCATCTTCCTGTGTTTCTGCTTTTGTATAAAACTCATCTATTGTCACTCTAGCCTTTTTGGTTGTGAGCATCCACTTCAGTGATTGAGCCATCTTTCCACCTCTATTTCCACTATTAGCAGTTTACTTAGATAAATCCAATTTGCATTGGCTTTTCAAAAAGCAAAGCCAGTGACGAAGCAGTTTTATTTGAAGACATTATCAATTCAAAAACTTCATCCATCTCATAAATGAGGTATTATCAAGTTTTAATTTCCTTTTACTTCTTATATGTATTTTCTAAACAAAATATTGAATTTAATAGTAAAGATTTCTGACACTGTGGACAATACCTGAGATAATCAATTTATGAAGAAAAGGCCTTATTTGACTCCTGAATTTAAAAGCTCCAGTTTAAAATCAATTTTTCTGTTGCTTTTGGACTCTTGGTATGTGATCACATTCTAGCTGTAGTACAGGGTAAGCAAGACCAGTTTTATCATAACCATTAAGTAGAGAAAGCTAGAGAAAATAAAGGAGCCTGAACGTTTTGGACCCATGACTGACAGCTTCTTACTAGACCACAAAACCTAGTTCATGCCTCTTCCTGGGCCAAGTATTTTACATACAGATCTTTGAGAAATATTCCAGTTCTAGATTATAATGCATCTGGAAAATAATCTAGTTAATTCTTATAGATTTTTAAAGTATTGTGTTTGTCTATTAGCTACTCATAAAAATCATTGAACTTGCTAGGATGTGGTGGCACACATCTTTATTCCCAGTGCTCAGGAGGCAGAGGTAGGCAATTTTCTGAGTTTGAGGTCAGCCTGGTCTACAAAATGAGTTCCAGGACAGCCAGGGCTACACAGAGAAACCCTGTCTTGAAAAAAACAAAAAAAGCTGGTCTCTCTGGGCTGGTGTCTTGAGTGGACCTTGGTCACAAGCTCTGCAGCCAGTCCCACAACACCCAGAGGAAGCTCCACTCCCAGGCCTTCTGACACTCTCAGGATCAGAGGTGAGGAGGACCCAACATCTGTTCCAACACCAGGAGTAACTGGGACCTGAGGGACCAGGCACACAGGAACTCCACCAGCAGAGTGGCTCAGGATCCTTTCAGTCTCTCTGGGCTGGTGTCCTGATCAGACCTTGGGCCCAGGCTCCATAGCCAGTCCCACAACACCCAGAGGAAGCTGCTCCACTCCCAGGTGCTCTAACAAGTCCAGGGTCACAGGATCCCAGAATCACAGGATCAGAGACAGCCTGACTCTGAGGAGTTCTGATACAACCAGGATCACAGGAAGGACCGACTCCAGTCAGATTTAGCAAGAGCAAGTATCACTAGAGATCACCAGATGGCAGAAGGCAAGCATAAGAAAAAAAAAAAAACCAACACAAACCAAGGTTACTTGGCATCATAAGAACCCAATTCTCACACCATAGCAAGTCCTGGATACACCATCACATGGGAAATGCAAGATTTAGATATAAACTAACTTTTCATGATGATGATATAGGACTTAAGAAAGACATAAACAGTACCCTCAAAGAAATACAGGAGAACACAGGTAAAGAGCTAGAAGCTTTTAAAGAGGAAACACAAAAATCCCTTAAAGAACTACAGGAAAACACAATCAAACAGGTGAAGGAAATGAGCAAAACCACCCAGAATCTAAAAATGGAAATAGAAACAATAAAGAAATCAGAAAGAGAAACAACCCTGGGGATACAAAACCTAAGAAAGAAATCAGGAGTCATAGATGCAAGCATCACCAACAGAAGACAAGAGATAGAAGAGAGAATATCAGGGGCAGAAGACACCATAGAAAACATTGACAAAACAGTCAAAGAAAATACAAAAAGCAAAAAGCTCCTAACTCAAAACATCCAGGAAATCCAGGACTCAATGAGAAGACCAAACCTAAGGATAATTGGTATAGAAAAGAGTGAAGACTACCAAGGTAATGGGCCTGTAAATATCTTCAACAAAATTATAGAAGAAAACTTCCCTAACCTAAAGAAAGAGATGCCCATGAACATACAAGAAGCCTACAGAACTCGAAATAGACTGGACCAGAAAAGAAATTCCTCCTGTCACATAATAATGAAAACATCAAATGCACTAAACAAAGAAAGAAGTTTAAAAGCAGTAAGGGAAAAAAGGCAAGTAACATATAAAGGCAGTCCTAACAGAATTACATCAGACTTCTCACCAGAGACTGTGAAAGCTAGAAGATCCTGGGCAGATGTCATACATACAGACCCTACAAGAACACAAATGCCAGGCCAGGCTACTATATCCAGCAAAACTTTCAATTACCATAGATGGAGAAAATAAGATATTCCATGACAAAACAAAATTTACACAATATCTCTCCACAGTCCAGCACTACAAAGGGTAATAGATGGAAAACATCAATATAAGGAGCAAAACTATACCCTAGAAGAAGCATGAAAGTAATCTTTCAACAAATCCACACAAATCTAATTCCACCTCTTACAAAAAAACAACAGGAAGTGACAATTACTTTTTCTTAATATCTTAATATAAAAATTATTATTACCAACATATCCAAAAATATGAGGAATTAGAAATTTGTTGATTGTCATCCAATGGTCTCTCTAATTTGGTAATTGGAGAAATAGGTCCAATATTGTACAATCTATATACACTTTCAGCTTGTTTGTTTGTGACAGTGTCTTGCTGTGTACAACATAAGGGTCTTGGAATCTTGCTTCTCCTATCTCAGCCTCTATTAGTAGTATTGTTTATTTCATGTTTTTACACTATACTATGGTTTTCAGAACAGCTTATATATTTCAAAAGTATTTATATACCCAAGGAAGACATAGACAATTAACTTGGGAGGTGGCTTGTAGGAAAGAGAACTACAAAGAGTGAGACTTAATGCTTTACTTGACATTTGTAAATCTTGTATCTAGTTTGAAGAAGAGGACTTTATAAGTTACTCTTTATCTAAGATGAATGCTTTCCAAATTATCATAGCCAATGAACCAGATTCTTACCCATACCTAATGTCTGTGCCACCCTCCAAGCAGAACCATTGTTCGTTGAAATAGTTGGTGAATGACTTTATGGATAGACTATCTTAATACACACACTATTTCTTAAATGAATGTAACCAGTTCTCTGTGGGCTGAGAATAAAGTTACTCACTCAAGTCAAATAGTTTTGACCATAGCAGGAAGTCTGTATCCAAAAGTCGTGCCTACAATTCATTCCTTGGTGCAGCGGAACTGTCAACTCATAGCTTAGCTACGATGGAGGTAAAGCCCTTTGGTGATTTGAGGGTCATTGAAGTATAGCCTTATTACAATGAAATCCAATGTCTAAAAGTTGTTCTTATTTTGGGTTTGTACCACAGTAAGAGCCAAGATTTTAAGCTCTACTAAATACAAAACAAACAATCAAAAAGACTTTATAAATTTATGTTCATTTAAGAAAATACTAGTAGTGAGGTATTATTTTGAAATATATAGTTAATATGTTTGAAGTTATTTAAAATTTATACTGAGAAAAACATATGTATTTTCAGTATTGCTGTAGACAAGCATCTACATAACACTGTTAAATTGATTGTTGTTTTATATCAAACAACTTTTATAATACCCATTTTATTGTTATAATATTTTATAAATTTTAAGGAATATGACAAAAAAGATATTGTAGGTATTGAAGAGGGGGGTCTCTGGGAGCAGTTGGGGTACAAAAAGGAAATAAGAATGTGATTTAATTCTATTTACTTAAAATATGTTTTTAAATGTTAACAAATTCATACAAATTGAAATCATGTAACTTTTCTCATCATAATGCAATAAAAGTTTTAAAAAATTAAAAATAAAAGAAAAAAAAAACAAAAAAAAGAAAAAAGAAAAAAAGTTTGAACTTTTAAAATGTGGTATATTTAGTGCACTAATTATCATAACATGTGATTTCATTTCTCATCACAAGGTAATCAATGAATCTATAGAAATCACTTGTAAAATATTTGAGAAGAAAGTCTTGCTTCCTAGGCAACTTTGACCATATTTTTGATGAACAATCAGACTAATGAAACTAAGATTCTGGCTATTAGGTTTACAGGCACCAAAACCACAGATAAGTGTTTAGTTTTTATTAAAGATTAGTTAAGACTTAGAGTTTAACTCCTGCTAAATGATACTTGCTCTGTGAGATTGTGATACTTCCTCCAAATGTGTAAGCCTCAGTATTTACATTAATATATGTCAATGCATTCAACTTGCTTCAAAGATATCAATAGCTAATAACATGATCAAACAAAATAACAATTCAGCCTTTTTCTTTATAGTGTGTCTTAATATATTTATCTGTTAAATTACTATTAGGGTGGTTTATCAATATGGACTTTTTTTTTACATTTTTTCATTGTAAAATTACAATGATTTTTGTACTGATGATCTCTCACAATGCTAGCTGTTAATTAATTAATAGTTGTTGGTTTATTTTAGAGCTGACATGTTATTTCTAGCATTACAGCTAAAATGACTAGACATTTTTAGACATTATAGACATTTTTGTCAGTTTATAATGTTATAGATATATAGATAAATTTAGTAAGTACACTATTTGAAAACTAGTTAAGAAAACATGAATGATCTGTTACTATCTAAAAATACTTTATGTTAACTGTTAGACATGAAAGGCAGTCTGTGTTCTGGTTGAGTGAGGCTTACTCCAGAGGCCCCCGTAGAAAACTGTATAAGGGACACAATAGTAAGACGCCCCCAAACGTTAGGCTGCTGACACCAAGAACCCTCACTCCATTATCCTGTGGATAGAAAATGCCCCAAGCTCCCAGTATTCGGGCTGTGCTCCACCCCCACAGTCACCTGACCACAACCTGGTATGTCCTGCCCCACAGTTACCTGGGAACAGAAAGGTAGCCCAGCCCACTATAAAATGGGCTGCTTAGCCCCTCCCCTCTATCTTAACTTCTTGTTCTTTTCTTGTCTTTACACTCACCTCTTGCTTCCTCTCCTCCAATTCCCTTCCTCCTCTCTCCAAGTGGTTGGCCATGGCCAGCCTCTACTTTCCCACCATCTCTCTGTTTTCTACAATAAACTCTTTAAGACCATAGTGATAGAACAATGGCTTAGGTCTTCCCCTAAAGAGCCTCTCCCACAGGAAAGCCTCCCAGTGTGTCCAGCCTAGAGACTCGCCCCATGTTGGGCAGGAACCATTGGGCGCCCTCTTTCCTCCCTGCTCCTTTTTCCTTTGGTCCCAGGGGCTGACTGAGCTGCTCCCAGGGGCCCCCACTTCATTCTCATCAACTCTATGATATCCAGAAGAGTCTGGGATGTCCCAGACTGAGAAGCCAGGTGACTGCTCCCTCCCCACCCCCGCAGACTGGGATCCCATGGCTTTCTACAACCAGCCAGCCAGACACCTACACAGCGGAGTGGAATGTGGTGTGGAGAGTGGACAGTCTCCTTCGTCTACTGGCCAGTGTCTCCCAAGGTACCCAGTGGTCTGTAGTACCACTGGAGTCAAGCCTGAGCCTTCCCTATCCCTGGAGCTGGGTTCTGCAGCCTAATGCTTCTTGCATCTGTTCCATAGGGTCCCGGCCAGTCTCCTGAGCTCTGGCAGGGTGCAGGTCTCCCTCCTACCCCTTTATTTCCCCACCCAGCATGGCGCCCAAGAGTTGACCTAGATTTTTCTTAATGAAAATGGACTTTTGATAAATTTTGATTACAATTTCCCCTTCCTAGCCCCTTCCAGATCCTCTCTCCACCTGTGATTACATCAAAATCCACATCCTTTCTGCCATCCCTTGGGAGATGAAGGATAACTGTTTTAGGAGTATAGTGAAATAAAATAAAATTTAAAATAAAAATAAATAAAATAAAGTAAATCAAGTTGCAAAAGGACAAAACAAACAGAAGGAAAAAAGGCAAACAAAAGCACAAAAACCACACACAGACTCAAAGACTATACACTTGCACATCCTAGAATCCTATAAATAGAGAAAACTGCAAGGGACCTTTAAAATGAACAAAATAAAACAAGACAAATCAACATTCCCTCAATTATTTTTGACACAACATTATAGGAAAATAAACCTTCAACGATCCTGTTGAGTTTGTTTTGTATTGCCTATCTACTGTTGGACATGGGTACCAGACTTAATGGTTGTTTCTTTTTAGGTGAGACTATCTTGTAGAAACTTAATTTTTCATTTGCCTGTGGCCTCTTGGTTAGAAGTGGTGTTCATTTCCCCTGTCAGCACTTAGGACACCATTTGGTGCAAGCACAAGCAAGCCCTGTGCATGGTGCCATAGTCAACTGACTTCATAAGCACATCATTAGTGTTGTTTGCAAGGTCTTGCTTCTTGATTGCCTTGTCCCTGGATCTTACACTCTTTCCACTTTCGATTTTTCAATGTACCCTGAGACTTGATTGAAGGAATGTGATGGAGACATTATGATGACACATGTCAGTAGGATTTGCTAAAGGAGACAGAGAAATTAGAATTACAAGTTTGAGATCAGCTTCAGCTAAACATTTATACTATCATGGTTTGATATATGTACTCCCAAGCTTCCTAATTTGAGCTAAATGCAAATGTTTGTTCAAAAATCGTTGTATTAAAGCATGAGAAGTATGAAACTTCTTTTTTTTTTTTTTAACTTCACAGAAATTTAAACTTTTGAGCCATATTGGAATTGGACAACTTACAATGTTATTGTTTGAATGTGAATATTATCCAAAGTCCCATTTTTTTCTACATGGTATTGCTATTATTGGACACTGTGGCTTATTTGACAGAGAAGGGCTTAGATATAATAAATGTCACTAAGTATAGCATATTTTCTACTCTGCTCTCTTTGCTTACATATAGGCTTGCATATGGGTAAACACTGGTATGTTCTCCAACTGCCATGAGTTGAGTCAAACAAGAAGACCTTCCCTACAATAATAAATTGAAATCCACTGAAATGTTAGGCCTAAATAAATATTTGTTCAAAATGACAGAATATAACAAATAGAGATGCTGTCTTAGTGTTCTATTGCTGTAAAGGGGCACCATGGCATGACAAATGCTTCTATGAGAAAGCATGTAAGTTTGGCATAGTTTTACAGTTTCAGAGGCTAGTTTATTATCATCATGGTAGGGAGCACGGTGGCATTCCGGTAGACATTGTAGTGGAGAAGTAGTCAGAGTACTTCTTCTGGGTCTGCAGCCGTCAAGCAGAAAGAGACTCTGGGCCTGGCCTGGGCTTCTGAAACCTCAAAGCTCACCTGTAATAATGCAATCTTTCAATCCTATCCAAAACTTCCACTCCCTGATTACTAAGCATTCAACTATTCTTAATCGAATCATGGAAGATGCTTTCTATTGAACTTAAAAATTATGAATATAAATATTCACAGAATAAATTTAATCCTTTGTACATATCAGTGCAATGAATATGCTCACTTATCTTCTTGATACATGATTACATTCTTTGAAGAAAATATGAGTGTTGACCAGTCAAAGTAAAAACAAAGTAACAAACAATAATTTGATTTTGAATAAATAAGGAACAGTTTAACCTGTATCCGTTTGTATGAGGATGTGAATAATATTTAACATCATTAACAACATTACAGTGTGATAACATTCTTTGTAGGCTCTGTCCCACAGTTACCTAGCAACAGCCAGGTATACCTGAATAACTATAAAAGAGGCTGTTTTTGCCCCTCCCTCCCTCTCTTATCCTCTTACCTTCTTAAGCTCTTACTCCTTGCCCCTTCTCCCTCTCTTCTCTCCCCTCTCTTTCTCCAGATGTTCCTACCCTGCTTCTCTCTCTCTCTCTCTCTCTCTCTCTCTCTCTCTCTCTC
>JADRCD010220024.1:27909-49705 GCA_019843815.1 Montemys delectorum
TGTGTGTGTGTGTGTGTGTGTGTGTGTTTATGTGTGTGTGTGCCTTTCTCTTCCACTACTCCCTCAACTCTCCTCCCATGCCCTAAATAATCTCTATTCCATACTATATCCTTTTTATGGCTGGGTACCTCAGGGAAAGGGATACCTCATCAAGGGCCTGCAGAGGCACCCCGTCCACCTCACCATATTGCACTTCTACCAAACATATCCTGGTTATTTCTTTTTTATTAAATACAATACAATGTTCTTATAATAAATATATTCTTTTCAGAATGAAAAATATATATTATATTCTTTTGAAGTATCTTATATATAGATTTAAGATGTTTTTTAAAATAATTATTTAAATCCTGAATATCATAAAATTTTTTTTGGAGATGATATGAAGAACAATCTTTAGATATGAAAGATGTCTGTCCTCTTGGCTCTCTTTTAATGATAGAAACATAAATAACAGTTTTAATAACAGCTAAAATAAAACTTGTATACAGGTATTAAAAGATACTTGGTAGGACCTCTGTTAGGAAATGATATTAACACCAGGAACTTAAACGATAGCAAATACTGCAGTGATTATCAAAATTCAGACTTATGAGAACTTTTAAGGTGGGAATCTGTCACTAATAATTTCTTAGTTATTAACTTTCACAATTTAACATCATTTATGCTATGCTTTAAAACAAGCTTAGTTTTTCTGATTGTTGATATTTAGACAAGACAAACTACCCTACCAAACTTTTTCTCATAAGGTTTTGAAAAACTGACACAGTTTTCACTTGAATTAACAGTGTTAACTATGATGATATTGATTTATTCTCCTAATATCTTACATCAATTGGGAAGTATAATAATGTCATCCATAAAAAGACCATTTTCTGGACACATTTCATTTTGAAAAAGGACAACAGGATGACAGCAGATATCTATATGTGTGCATTAAGTTCCTTGCATAGGAACATATGAATTAACATATTGAGTATAAGCAATTGTCAATTTCTTCAATTATTTGTTTCCTCTAGTAAAAACCAATCCTGTCATGAAAGTAATGATTTTCAACAAAATTTCTTTGTGAAACTAATTACAGAACTATATTTCTTATGAGAGTAAATGGATTTACAGTAATATCTATAGCATTTATTTTAGAAACTTAAAAGGTTAACTAAAAGTATAATAATATTAATACTGAATATACAAATAGAGGTACTGTAGAGTCCAGCGTGGTCTACAGAGTAAGTTCCAGGACAGCGAGGACTATACAGAGATACCCTGTCTCGAAAAAAAAAAAAAGAATATGTATTAACATGTATGACTAATAAAAACCTATTCTACAGTTTTAGAAAATGCAGTTGAAAAGATAGAGAATATTATATTTTACAAGAACTTTGAATGTAGAATTTCTTGTTATTACAATTCATTTCAGTATTATGTCAATACTTTACTTTAAAAATAATATAATTTCTACTTATGTTTATGTATGTGAGCTGCATGACATTTTGTATATCATATGAGGGTAAGTACCTAAGAGGTTAGAAGAGGGAATCAGGTGTCCTGGAGCTAGAGTTACAGTTGGTTGGAGGCACATAATGTGGGTGCTGGAAACCACACTTTGATCCTTCAGAAGAGGGGCAGGCTATCTTAAACTCTAGATTATTCGCCATACTTAGTGTATTATTCTTCAATTTACATTTTATTTTAATTAATAAAGATCAAGCACCAGGTGTAAATATCCAAACTTACATACAGAACTTGTACCTGATTTTCTATAAAGTAGTTATATATTTGTACTAGCTTAGCTTATCATGCAGGCATTTATTTCATATAACTATTTAGCATGTAATTATTTTGTATTCAATATTAGTATTACTGTATTTTTAGTAAAGCTTTTAAGCATCTTAAAGCAAATTATATACTAAGTAAATATCAATCAGTTACTGTCATAACCAATATGGCCATTTTTTTCTTCCTAGTAATTATTAACAAACAATATGATAGCATATAACCTAAGCCATATCTTTACAGAATATTTTAATTTAACAATAACTTTCACCTAAACTAACATTTCTAATAGTTAGGCACAAAACAATAGGTTTCAGGCCAATTCTTACTGTTAAGTATTAAATGTATTCTTTGAGAATTTCTATCTGATCGTAAATACCCTAATTTTTCCTCTTTACCAACAGCCCCTTCTCAGCTCTGTGTGCTTTTCTTTTTCATTTTTTATGTAATCAATGGAATTAAATGAATGCACCTTATATTTACATAGGACACTTACTGGAGCTTGGACTATACAAATTGCCACCCCCAAAATCTATTAATCTCCTCCTTCAAATAGCCACCATCTTCCAATACTTTCTCAGTAGAATTGTGGCCTTGTGGTATCCACCTTCATCTGTACTGGAATCTTCACTGGATTTACTTGACGCAGGTATCCATATTTACTATAGTTTCCTGGACAAAATAACCATATTATATTTACCATAGTCATATATGCCCTCTGACTGTTCTGTTTTCTCTCCTTTATGTTGCTTGCTAATCCTCGATAGGAAGCTTGATACAGTTGTCCCATTTAGGCCTGTCTGCTCATAATCACTTACTTTTTTGACTTTGATGATTTATGAGTTTATGGATTGATTGCTATCCCGATGCAAAAAGGATTTTCTTTGACTAGGATTTTTGACAGCCCAGGACTACAGATATAAACATAGTTTTCAACATAGTTTGACAACATCACCATGTAGGTAAACAATAATATTACACCAGGGCCTGCAACATTTCCGGTTATATTTAATGATGATTCAATTTTGTTTAAAAAGATGATCAATAGAAAACATATGGAGATACTTAATAATATCTTTAGTTGTATTTTGGGCTTTTGATGGTTTGCAATGGTCCAGTAATGAAAGTATTATCTTTCTTGTCACATTGAGACAATATTACCATAAACATCTTAAGGGAAGATGATTTATTTTTTTCACAGCTACAGAGGTCTTGGTCCATACTTGAGTGGACCTGAACACTTGGGATGAATGATCATCATGGTAATGGGAGCAAATGCAGGGAAGCTAATCACCCACAGTAGACAGGAGGTAGTGTGATAAGAAGGAATTAAAGCAGGGTAGAGTCATAGAATACATACTATTAAAAACTCACTTACTCTAGCTAGGATCTGCCTCCAGACATTTACTTCTGATCTCACCAGCACTGTAAGAAGCCTTAAACACATAAGTCTTAATGGGTCGTTTCATATTACAAGCACACCAGTAACTTGGATGAAACTATTGGATTGACTTTGATGTAAAATATTCATGATAGAATCCTTCTTTCTTGGGATCTTGTGTCTGAATTTCACTTATTTGAGAAACAGTATAATGTGAACATTTTCTAAATATAAGGAGCTGATAGCCAAATAAATACTAGACTATCCAGGTTTTGCTTATTTTTCTCCTATAAGTTCATTTTTCCCCCTGACAGGTAAGTGTGTTGAAAAACTGCTGCATTATGCTTATATTATTGAATTATCTACAATCAAAAACTCATGCTTTTGAGTTCCTCCAAATGGATATGTTTGTCTAGAGGTCTTGCAGGTAGGTAACAAAGGGCAGAACTTACCATCATTATGTTCATTCAGAGATATGCACCTAACCCTCAAGAGATTGGAGGCTCCAGGGAGTTTAGAGGTCTGGTAGGATAGGGGGTGGGGTCATCCATGTGGAGACAGGGGGATGGGGAGGAGGTATGGGAAGTGGAAGAGTAGGAGGGCAGATGGGGGTGGGGACTAAAATATGGAGTGGGGCTAGTGGGATGGCTCAGTAGGTACTCTCCTGAAGGTTCAAATCCCAGTAACCACATGGTGGCTCACAACCTCCCATAATGAGATCTGTAATGAGATCTGAGGCCCTCTTTGGGCTGGAGCAAGCAGGGCCAAGTGGGGCCAACCTGAACAAGTAGGATCGACGAGAGCTAGCAAAGGTCCTAAAATTCAATCCCAGCAACCACATGAAGGCTCATAACCATTGAGCACAGCTACAATGTACTCACATCAATCAATTAATCAATCAATCTTAATTAAAAATATGGAGTGGAAAAATTAATTAATTAAAATTTAAAAACTTAATAAAAAGAATGTGTCAGCCATTTGCTACATGATAGGTTTCTTGAATAACTTATCTGTAATATTGTGACTGAATACATTTCATTTCTGGATGAACTGAATTTTATTATCATTTAGTACCCACACTTCTCATTTACAATGAAGCGACAGAGGAAACAAAGACTCCAATTGTGGCCATGGCTGTAGTTCATTTTTGGAATTTATAAAAAACACACGCTCCTGAAACTCATTTAAAACACCTTTTCATAACCAACTTGTCCTGGGTTCTATTCTTAGAAAAATTGTAAGCTATTTCTACAAGAGTACGTGGTAGTTGGTAATGCATCAGTTCTGTAGTCTAATGTTGAACTGTTACTGAAATTCCCTTGGATAAATTTACAAGTTTTAAATTTCTTAAAGATGAAATTTTGTTATATCTTCAAACAAAAATAAAAACACATATTCACAGATATTTTTCCTGATCTATATATTAAACAACCCATGCATCTGTGCTAATTTGTAATCAGTGAAAAAATCTGAAAGCACGATTTTAGATTTATTAAAAAGCCTATAATGAGTTGTATATTACAAGCACACCAGTAACTTGGATGAAACTATTGGATCGACTTTGATGTAAGTCGATTCAATAGTTTGTGTTGTGAAGTTAGTTAGTTGTGGAGTTGGTATTAGTTGAGAAAACTCATCTCATGTTGAGAAAAATTTTATTACCTTCTTAAGCTAAAGATAAATTTACAATCATTATGACTGAAAACATGAACTGAACAAACCCTTTGGTGATTGTGGATGATTTAAGATTAGAAGTTATTTGGATATGCTTCAAGGAAATTATCATTTTAACTTCTAGTTTTAATAGCATGGTAATTTAAACTATCAATGCTAAAGGTGATGTGCTATTTGGTTGTATCTGTTTTTGTAATTAAGAAAGTAATCTAGGTCATTGACTTACCAGGTTAAGGACATGCTACTTATAAATGGCAAAGAAAACATCAGAGTTAAGAGCAACTGGCTCTGGGAGCTCTGAGGGTACTAGTTAGTTCATATTGTTGTTCGTCCTAAGGGGCTGCAAACCCTTCAGCTTCTTTGGTCGTTTCTCTAGCTCCTTCATTTGGGGACCCTGTGCTCAGTTCAATGGATGGCTGTGAGCCTCTGGGTGGCAAGCAGGGGGAGAAGAGAGGCAACAGGGGTTTGTTCTCGTTGTTTTTTTTTGTTCTTTGTTTTTGTTTTTGGTTTTGGTTTTTTGGTTTTTTTGGTGTTTTTTCTTTTTCTTTCTTTCTTTTTTTTTTTCCTGAGGAGAAACTGGAAAAGGAGAAATCATATGACATGTAAATAAAGAAAATATCTAATAAAAAAAAAAGGACAACTGTCTCTGTGTACTGTCAATGCTGTGTTCTGTGGCTGTCTTCTTTTTGACTCCAGAACCACAACATATGCTGCCCTCGATTCATCTTTCACATGCTGCTGTTCTCACCCTGCCTTTAAAGTGAAACACTGAATCAGTGCTAAGTTCTAAGATCTTACCATCTTTCTCACCTCGTTCTCAATGTGCTTGTTAGCTCTAAGAGAGAGTAAGCTCCTTTAAAGTAAACCATCTTTCTGTAAATCAAGTGGCTTTTTTCCTTGTTACTGAAGAAGCCCTTGTTGCCCAAGGAAGCAAATCCTAAATACAATTGAGTTCTGAAGTCTGCTCATATGGCTAATAAACACAACATAGTTTTTATGATAGCTTGTAGTATCATAAATTTTTAAGTATATCTTATTTTGATTATGTTTGTATTTATTGATTTATTTTATATGTGCACCTGTAGAGAAAATATCTTTCTTTCCACTGTGTGGGTCCTAGGGACCAAATTCAGGTTATGTGTCTTGGCAGTAAGTGCCATCTTGTCACCTCCATGATTATAATTTATCCATTAAAATGTTGTAAAACAATATGTTCATATATTATATGTATGTAAATGAACAATGTATGAAAACATATGAAAGATGATATTTTGGACAGGTTCTTTTTATAATAAATAAAGAGATATCATAACAAGATGATATATAGCCAAATTTTAATAGAAAAATGTGGCTATGACCTTGTTAAATGTCTATCTGAAATACCTACATCAGGTGTTTCTTTAATTCTCTTAGTTATTGAAATTGCAGTGGATGTTTTTGTGCACTGTGCATTCAAATATGATTCAAATATTATTTGAATGCACAAATTTTGGTATTGTCGTTATTATGAAGCATCTCCTGACTCAGAGATTTTAAAATGTTGTTCTCTACCACCTTATGATTGGTCAATAAAGAGCTAACAGCCTATAACTGTAGAGGAGAGGAAAAGGTGGGACTTCTATGCACAGAGAAAGGGAAAGGGTCTTAGGTGGGACCCAGGAAGTCACCATCAAGACCAGAATGAAGGAGGAGGCCAGGGCAAGAGCAAGATGGCAGGTAAAGTTCCACATGGTTGCAAAGTAGGCTAGGTCAGCAGAATAGGGTTAGAATAGCTGATTATCTGCCCAGCTATAGAACCTGAAGCTTGTTAATTAGTATACAGTCTCCAGGATAATATTCAGGAACAAGGAAAGGCATAAAATTCCCCATTTTCACATTGAAAACTGTCTTAGCTATTAGCTAGTTCATGACAGAGGCATGACAGTTGGTTTAAGATACACTTTTATATTAGACTTGTATGGTTTGTTATCAACTCTCAGAAAACCATATGCAGAAAATTTGGCTGTAGGTATCTGTATGACCTAATGTTATGAAAATAAAAACATCAAAATACAAATAAAACAAACAAACAACAACAATAACAACAAGACACCAAGGGATGAAAGGACTAAAAATCAACGTCTGTACACATACTTCCCTAAAATGTTTTTTGTTGAGCATTGGTCAATCTGTAAATATGAAATGGTTCTGCACTATTTGCTACTGAGTAGGATGCAATATAAGTCAAACTTCCCTTGAGTTTCAGCAGAGAACTCTCGCTTATGTGTAGTACCATTAAGAATATCCTGAGAATGTGTATTTGGAAGCTTCATTCTATGGCAGAGAAAAATCCTATTCAGCATAAGAATTTTCAAAATGTACCAGACAGAAAAGTACACTTATGACATACTCTTTAACTGAAATGCACAGGCTTTTAGAAGTTCAGCCTGTATGTTCTGCCCTTGGTGTGTTTGTTTAAAATGTATTTCTTTTTTCTTAGGAACAAACTCAAAATTTAGTTTCTGGTATACTAGCATCTGCCATTCACTTCTGCACTTCTCCCTTTAGATTCTAAGGTCTGGGGGATGGTCAATAAAACTGACCTAGCTAAAGATATTAGATCACAGAGTGATAGGCACATTTAAAAATGACCAATAGATTTTTAGGGTCTGAAATATACATATATGATGCAATCTGTCTTAGATGGATATAACTAGTTACAAAAATAGTATTTAGCTAGGATATTTTCCTAAAACAGATACATGGACAATTTTATTTCAGTTCACATTTATTCATATTGTAGATATCGTTTTTGTTATTTCCTGTATAGATACAAAGATATAACATAAATATATAAAGACATATAAACATACAACATATAAACCTCTATTAGTAATGTTTCAGGATTACTTTGGCACACACAGACACACACAAACACATACACATAAATACATAAATGATGTAGGATATATGCAGGGTACATAGAAATATTTTTCAGGAGCTATTAACACAGTGTTTCCAAATATAGTATTTTCAAATACAGTATGTTCAAATACAAAGTTTCCAAAGAAGAGCTTTAATTATTTGTTTAGCTTCACCTTTTATGCTATAGAGAGATGTCCCCTGGTATCTGGTATGCATACACTCTGCTCTCCTCTGACTGACAACACACACAAGCACAGGACTCATTCTCATTACTAAATATACTCTGCATGCTAGCAAAGTCTTCAGGTAATTGCTTTGTCATTATAATTATCATCAAAGAAATATTAATAACTTATGTATTGTATGATGCTGATTGCTAAGTAATTAGCCAGGGGTTTTGTGAATTACATAAACAAAGTCTGTTATCACTGTGGTTTCATGTACAATAGCCAGAGTCACACAGCAGGCATATTAAGGATAGATAGAAAATGTTAAATGAAAACAAATTTATTTGGATGAAAACAAGAGCAATATAATAAAAATATGCAGTTATTTTATCACATGGTGCCCTTTAAAATAAGAATACTAATATAAGAGACTTGACAACTGGAAAAATTGTTAGGGTGACATGAGGATCAGTGATATATTTAGAAAGAAGAATGCTGTTTAAAATTGCTCAATACGCCTTATCATCAGGTGATCCAAAGGTCTTTTTATCTTTGATTTTTGAGAGTTTAGTGAATTATGAAGCAGTAACCTGAGAAGTAATAATTTCTTCCTGCTTATTCACTAGAAAACCTCATTAAAATTCAATTGTTGATATCTGTAGGATGAGATTACAGTTGGTATCAGTATCAAATAAGCTAGCCAATCGAAACATAAAAATATGGGTTTTGTATGTATGTGTCATATAAAGAAAACAGAAAACCCCGCATGACCACTGGAATAATTCTTATGAGGGATATGATTGCCACAGGAGATGGAAAAGCGGAAATAACAGGACTAATTTATGGAAGAAAAATTAGAAAATAAGAAGGGGTATTGGTTCAAATGTGTGAAGTATAAATGCTATTTATATCAAGGATTGACTTTAAACTAGCTATGAATGCCTACAAGAAGTAGAAGAGACGTGACATTTCAGTTACACTTGTAGAAAGCAGTGAGAGGAAATAAGCATCTATTATCTAGATTGAAACATTACATAGTGTTAACTCTGTAAAATTATGGGAATATTAGTAAGCAAATGTTGTAAGGAATGGGAAACACATGATTTCACCAAACACATGAAAAATTAAGAGTGTCAAGCATTTTAATTTTTAATTTATCATTTAATCTTTTTTTACAGCCCAGAATTTATCCCACTCCCAGTCCACCCTCTGACTGTTCCACATTCCACACTCTCCCCCAGTCTCCAAGAGGATGCTTCCCCCACCAGACCTCCTCATTCTCTGTGGTCTCAAGTATCTGGAGAGTTAGGTGCATCTTCTCTGAGTCCAGACCTGGCAGTCGTCTGCTGTATATGTGTTGGGGGGCCTCTTTGCAGCTGATGTATGTTGCCTGGTTGCTGGCTCAGTGTCTGAGAAATCCCAGGGTTCCAGGTTAGTTGAGACTGCTGATTTTTCTATAGGGTCACTCTCCTACTCAGCTTCCTCCAGCTTTTCCCTAATTCAATCACAGGGGTCATCAGCTTCTGTACATTGGTTGGATATAAATATCTACATTTGACTCTTTCAGCTGCTGCTTGGGCCTTTAGGAGGGCAGTTACAATAGGCCCCAGTTTGTAAGCAAACCATAGTATCAGTAATAGTGTTAGGACTTGGAGCCTTTCCTTGAGTTGAAGAAAGTAATGAAATAACATAAAAGCATAGGAAAAGGTTTAGGTCTAAGTTTGGATTTCAACAGGTTTTAGAACAAGTTCCTCATTTAAAGGAAAAGCATGATAGAGAAAAAAATGTCAATCATCACATTCCTTTAACTCTGAAAACTGGAGAAATTGATGCAAAGTTTATTTTGCTATTTTCTCCCAGATAAGACAAACTGTTGAATATTAGGCTTGGGAGTGATGTGTGGGACAATTGGGTGTAAACACTGGCCCTTGGCAGGGCGGTGGTGGTGCATGCCTTTAATCCCAGCACTTGGGAGGCAGAGGCAGGTGGATTTCTGAGTTCCAGGCCAGCCTGGTCTACAGAGTGAGTTCCAGGACAGCCAGAGCTACACAGAGAAACCCTGTCTCGGAAAAACAACAACAACAACAACAACAAAAAATAAAAAATAAAAAAAAATAAAAAAAAAATAAAAAAACTGGCACTTAAAATCTAGTCTTAGAGTACAACATCCAAGTCATCCCAAAAGTCTGGATTGCACACACTTCTCCCTTATCCCCATCACTGTACTCTCTTCCTCATGGACTCACAGTGCTATGATCACCTGCACAAGATTGGTATGAGATTGAGCATTCAAACGACATCCATGGAAGGGGGAAAGGATCTCGAAGTCCTAGCCTGCTCATGATTTACATTAATGATTGGAGGTTTTTACAGTTGAATGGTTGAATGAAGATAGGTAGGGAATTTCTTAAATGTTACAGAATTTGTTAAGGTGCCCAGTTTGTGTGATCAATGCTTAACCCATGTGCTTGTGAAAAACCCTATGAAATTAATTAAAAATACAAAACCATGTAGAATGAAGAAAAGTTGGAAAAAATCAGAGAAGTAAATCACTATAACTAAGATGGGGGCAATTGGGTTGAACACATTAGAATTCCATTATATATTTGTAGGAAAAAGGCATGCTAAAATCTATTATTTTATATTATTGTTATATACTTTTTCAAAGCAGACCACAAAACATATAGGCCCACAATAATAAAAATGTATGGGCTCAAGTTGAGCTACTAACATTGTCTATTATGACTTTAAAATAAAATTATGCATGGTATGAAAGTTTAATGAAGCCATAAAGAATTCTAGATAATATAGATGATTTTTGTGTATTAGTAATTTGCAAGTGAACATTTCCTTTCTCTAGTTTTGATTTTTATTTATGATGTTTATGTAGAGAATCATTTTAATTTTCAAGGATAAAACTAATGATCTACAGTTCTAACTCTTCTGCTATTTTACATCCCTATTTAGCAACAACAACAACAACAATAACCACACACCACACACGCATACTCATTTTATATATTAGATATTTTTGCATAAATTGATATGGGACTCAATTGCTAATACAGAAAAATAAGAGAAAATAATAAAATTTGCCATGAAGAGGTTGCACAGCTAGAAAAGATGAGAAGGGCATAAATGGTTTTAACATTATGTTAAAGAGTGTTACAAGGAGACTGGAATCAAAACAAATAAGTCAAGTGTAGCTTAGTCAAGTATATCCCAATAGTCAAACATGGCCAACTTTACAACTTTCTCTAATTTTCCTATATTAGCAGTCTTGTTCCATATCAATTTCCACTAAAACATCTGATATACAAAATGAGATGTGTGTGCATGTGGTTAGCATAACACTAGGGGTGATTGAAAATCTGACCACTGCAGAGTATACAGCTTATACTCATTGCTAGAAATAAAGGCCCCACATTTTTCCATCTGTCTATCATAGTTCCTGTAATTGGGAATAGATTATCTCATTCTGATAGATTCCCAAGAAGCCAAGTAATGTTGTACATCCAGATGAACAAATATCCTGATTTTTCACCATAAAAATTAATTCAGTTTACTTTTTCCTGAGTCATGAGTGTCCCTCACTTAGTTCCATATATGTTAGCATTAACACATAGTCTACCAATATAAACTTAGCTGCTACTTTGCAGTCTTACATGGGATGAACAGTTCAATTGAATGTAGGAGTCAGTTGTATTATCACAGCACATAACTACATAATGATTATTACTCAATTGTACTGGCTGGTTTTGTGTGCCAACTTGACACAGGCTTGAGTTATCACAGAGAAGGGAACTTCAGGTGAGGAAATGCCTCCATGAGATCCAGCTGTGGGGCATTTTCTCAATTAGTGATCAAGGGGGTAGGGCCCCTTATGGGTGGTGTTATCCCTGGGTTGGAAATCTTGGGTTCTATAGTGGAGCAGGCTGAGCAAGCCAGGGGAAGCAAGCCAGTATGAAACATCTCTCCATGGCCTCTGTGTCAGCTCCTGCTTCCTGACCTGCTTGAGTTTCCAGTCCTGACTTCCTCTGGTGATCAACAGCAATGTAGAAGTAAGCTAAATAAACCCTTTCCTCCTCAACTTGCTTCTTGGTCATGATGTTTGCTCAGGAACAGAAATCCTGGCTAAGACAAATTGGTACCAGGAGTGGGGTATTCCTGTGACAACCTGACCATGTTTTGGGATGGACTGTGGAAGGACTTTGGAACTTTGAGCTAAAAGAGCCACTGGTTGTTAAGAACTCTGTTGGGTATTCCATGGGAGCTTGGAAGACCATGTTGAGAACAGTGCAGAAATGGAGGCCTGGCTTATGAAATTTCAGATGGAAGATTAAAGACTCTTATTAGGGACATGTTGTTTTGATTGTGAAGATTATGTGGTTTTGGTTAGCTGGGGCTGAAGTATCAGCTGTGATTAACAAGATACAAGAACTACTAAAGCAAAAACTTTGCATTATTGGGACTATTGATGCTGGTTAGCTGGAGCTAAGAAATTAGGGGTGATTAAGAAGAGACCAGCATCACTGAGGTGACATCTTCTGGAAAGTGTTTTCTGAGAGCATAAAGAGGTTGTGTTCCAGAGATAGCCAAGGTTGTACCTTGTGCTGCAGCAGGACTTGGTAATGTGTAAGAGTCACTCAGGTGGTACTGGTTTTGAAGGCATGAAGGAGTCATGAAGAGCAGCTGAGGCTCAGCACAGTGAGAGGCCATGGGAGGCCATTGGTGAAGGTACAGTCTCAGTTGCAATTGATGGCCCATGACTGAAGGGGTCATGCAAAGGAGTTGAGGCTTGGAGCCATGAAGAGAGCCTGTGAGAGGCTATTGGTGAAGCCTAGTTACAGCAGAAGACAGTGTTTTAGAGATGCCAGTACCATGAATGACCACCAAGAACAGCAGCAGCAGTGGAGTACAGGCATCTGGAGCCTAGAAGACAAGGTGTATGCTACAAAGAGCAAAGCTGGAAAAGTGACCCAAGTATTTGGAGGAATCCAGAAGATCATGAGTAGATCCCAGACATTAGATGGTTAGAGTTTGATTTTTGCTTTTGATTGTGACTGTGCCCTGATATTTTTCCATCTTGAAGGAAGAAAATATTTTAGTGGAGCCCACAGTTAAGGAGACCTTAAATTTTAAAAGATATTGGACATTTTAAATTGATTGAACTTTTAATATGTAAAGACTTTGGGACTTTAGATCTTGAAGATGAATAAGAAAGTAAGGGTTTAGGGTTAATAGTGATGTGTTTGTGTGTCAAGTTGACAAGGGGTCAATTGTACTGGCTGGTTTTATGTGTCAACCTGACACAGGATGAAGTTATCACAGAGAAGGGAGTTTCAGTTGGGAAAGTGCCTCCATGAGATCCAGCTGTGGGGCATTTTCTCAATTAGTGATCAAGGGGGTAGGGCCCCTTGTGGGTGGTGCCATCCCTGAGCTGGAAATCTTGGGTTCTATAGTGGAGCAGGCTGAGCAAGCCAGGGGAAGCAAGCCAGTATGAAACATCTCTCCATGGCCTCTGTGTCAGTTCCTGCTTCCTGACCTGCTTGAGTTTCCAGTCCTGACTTCCTCTGGTGATCAACAGCAATGTGGAAGTAAGCTAAATTAACCCTTTCCTCCCTAACTTGCTTCTTGGTCATGATATTTGTGCATGAATAGAAACCCTGACTAAGACATCAAGGAAGAGTAAACAGATCTCATAATTCAAGCCCAAGGAACATTGTAGAAGATGAGGTAGAAAGATATAAGTGACAGAGGATTAGGGAGTTTACTGTGAGAACATGTCTCTGACTATGTCCGAAGCTACATTCATGAGATCTTACTGCTGGTAAGATAAAAGAAATAATAAATAATTACATTTCAAATTTAAAGCCACCTTTCCACACTACTTGAAATTGGACACTAAATCTCCACTGGTCCGAACTTTTTGAATATTTATATATTAGACATTGTCATAAAAGTGCACATACTTTAATTTTTAAAACCAAAGCTACATTTGAACTACCCAAGGAAGAGAACAGTAGAGGTGTTAAAGTTGACAGGAGAAATTCCAGGAGGCCTCAACCCTACATGAAGGACTGTAGACAACCAAAAGAATGGGATTGGAAGAAATAGTCATTCTCATGGAAGAGTTCAACAATTGGCTATCCAATATTAAATGATCACTCACCAAAGCAAACACTGAAGTAGCATTATACAGAATGAGCAGGTTTTTTATGTATTTCTGAATGTATATGTACACACATATATGCATATAACAACAATTAATAAAAGCAGATGATGCGAATTTGAAAGAGACCAAGGATGGATATATGGGAGGCTTGGAGAGAGCATAAGGAAGGGAGAAATGATACAGTTGTATTATAATTCCAAAGATAAAAGAAATAATAAATAATTACATTTCAAATTTAAAGCCACCTTTCCACATTATGTGAAATTGCACACTAAATCTCCACTGGTCAGAACTTTTAGAATATTTATATATTAGACATTGTCATAAAAATGCACATAATTTAACTTTTAAACATAGAGCCATATGTGTTGGCACAGACTCTATTCCTTATGTCAAGACAAAGATATGGCAGCCTCATTCATCAAAGGCAGTTAGGGAACTTGGAAAGGGGAAAGATCCCCAATAAATAATTCCACATAATTTCTGTGAACCACAGATGCTTAGTTGAGCTGTATTAATAATTCCATATTTCATGATATATTAATTTAATATGGGTTAATAACTCCTGCTGTTTTATAAATCAGTATGCTAAAACTATATTTGAAAAATTGTTTTTAGTCCTTGAGAATATTTTAAACACTTAATTGTTATACCAACTTGTATTCCAATGCTACCTGAAACTTTTAATTCAATTAAATAGCTCCAATACTCTAAGGAATTCTACATGCAATATATATATATATATATATATATATAGAGAGAGAGAGAGAGAGAGAGTACTTCATGATTCACTGCATATATACTGTATTTAAGATAAATTTAATATTTTTAACCTTATTAATGTGGCCTAAGTGTTAATATGACTACCATAAAAAATGATGAGAATTCTTTATTATGCTTGTATAAATGTTTTTGTTGATTGTCTTAAAATACTTCTATTGTAAAATTTCTTTCTTTTCAACAATCATTTTCCTTCTCTTTGCATATTCTTTTCTTTGAAATTTTACAAGGAAGGTTTTCTTTAATATTTCAAAAATAATACATAGTGTTTTATTAATTGCCTAGTAACCCAAATCATCATTTGTATTCGGTGCTGAGTAAAAGAAAGTTAAAAAGGGCAAGTGCCATTAAACAGTTGATGTTCTGAGTTGTTTTAAATTACTTATTAAAATTATAATTGACATTGTTGAGAGTGTTCATTTTTTTTCTTTTTAGGCCAAATTAAGTTAATTTAGTATTGTCACACATGTTGTGGGGAATGTTTTAATTTTTGAGACAGCTTCATGATATAGCTCAGGCTGCCTTTAAATTTACCTTATTTCACAATGTTGAAGGTGTTCATAAGGCACAGAAATGGCTGTATATTTAGAATTTGGAAAAGCTAATTTAGAGAACAGAGTCAAAGTTATCATGTACTAGGAAAGAAAAAGTTTGGAAAAAAATTAAGTGATAATGCATTTCAGATAAGGGAATTAATTCAGGAGATTTGTGGAACACTGATAGTTAGAAAATTGCATATTCTAGAATATCTCAGGGGATAGGTTGCTTGTAGGGCTGCACAATCAAGTGGTATGTCTCATCCAACTTGACATGGGTGCTTGAAACTGAACTTGGTCCCCAAAAGAGCAGCAGCTGTCCTAGGGACAATGGATCCATTTCTCCAGACTTCATTAACTTTAATTTCATATGAAACAATTTTATTTTATGTGGCTGAGGTATAACCATTGGTCACATGATAATGTAACCTATAAAAAGCCTAGGGTAAGAGTGAAAAAAGAAAAAAAACTTAACATAGAGTGGTAATTGACAAATGCTTTGGAGAGAGAAAAAATTTTATGTGTAATTCATAGGATCTCAGATAAAAGTACTATAAAAATGAAGGTGCTCTATACTTTAAGACAGCTTAAAGGAATCTATTTTCTGTACTCCTCACTGCGTTATGTACAACTATGTAGAGCTAAAGAAAATTACATTTGATGTTTTAAAATATTTGACTTAAATCATGACGGTACATTCATGCCTTTAAAGCTATTTACTTTACATTTGTAAAACAAAAGATTGAATGATATTTGATTACTCAAAAATTATAAGTTCTGTTTCTTTGGATTTTTTATTTTTGTTATTTATTTATTTATTTATTTATTTATTTATTTATTTAATTTTGTGTTTTTCAAGACAGGGTTTCTCTCTGTAGCTCTGCCTGTCCTAGAACTCACTTGTTAGACCAGGCTGTCCTCAAACTCAGAAATCTGACTGCCTCTGCCTCCCAAGTGCTGGGATTGAAGGCATGTGCCACCACTGCCCAGCCTGTTTCATTTTAAATCAGAATTAGATTGAGAGTTATCATTCAGGTTCAGCTTAAATTAACTTTTATTGCTATGACTTTTTTTTTTATGCTTTCATAGTAAATTATCCAATATTCAATGGTGTCTTCCAGAATTTCATGGAGAGAGTAGAAAGAAATATAAATGTTTACGGAAAGCTAGTAGCAGGTTTTGCAAGGAAACACATGCAAGCATTGTCATATTAATCACTGCTTCAAGAATCATATGAAGACTGAGTTGTTAGGAGTGAGAACTGCTCTTACAGGGGACCTGAGTATAGTTCCCAGGCCCAAAATCCAGCAGTTTACACTTGCATGTAACCACATGTCTGTAGCAATTGACTCCTCTATTATTCATGAACATTACACCCATTGCACACATACATTATTAAAAATCATAAAGGTACATTTTTTTAAAAATATTATGTTTTACTATCATAGTAGCAGAATCACCAATTGTGTTTTAAAGACATTTTAGTATTCTTTTATTTTTGTTATATCTAAACTTTAAATTAAATTTGCTTTGTGAAAACACAAAAGAATATAGTATTTTTACACTAATAAGGTTACATGAAGCCAGACAGTGGTGGCGTAGGCCTTTGATCCCAGTACTTGGAAGAGACAGGCAGATTTCTGAGTTTGAGGCCAGCCTGGTCTACAAAGTGAGTTCCAGGATAGCCAGGGTTATACAGAGAAACCCTATCCCCAAAAACAAAACAAACAAAAAATAATAAGGTGACATAATTTAATGCCAGATAAGTTTCGTATTTTAAAACTTCTGTTTCCATTTTACACATTTATAAAAGTTTTGTTAGAGATTAGTCCAAAATGGAAGTACTTTTCTTTGTTTCTCCTCAGTCAAAGTCACTCAATGTTGAGTAATTTATTGCAGTGTTCCCTGATTTTTCAGTTATTTCAGGCTTCTTCATTACCTTGATTGCATTATCTTATACAGCGACCCAAAGGAAACTTCTCTATCCCTTTCATTATTTGACTTCTAAGGCAGTGCATACATTTAGAAGCTTTTCTTTTCTTTTTCTTCTCATTTTCCTTTTTTTTCCTTTCTTTAGAAAATAAAGGATGTCCATGTGTAATATAAATGGAATAGTGAAACTTTATCTTTTTTACTTATTATTATTTGGAAGTGATTCTAGTATTCACACTGTTACTCAGAGTTCTGTAAGAAATGTCATTCAAACGTTAGCTTATATTCAATGAAAACATATTGAAGTCATTCAAGGTGTTAAGAAGCACTTAGCACAGTAGAGTGTAGCTGTTATCAAGAACAAAATTTCCTTACCTCATGGAGTTTACATCATGGGATGTTTTTGATTATTCTTCAGACAAAATTCTGATTATCTTATCATGTCTCTCTCACCTGCCTTTATTTTTTTAAACAAAAATGAGGGCAGCTTCTATTGGCTAAGTTTTGCACTAAGTAAATAACAGAGAAAAAAATCATGTCCCCTAGATTTTGATAAGTTAAAAAAATACTAACACCAAAGATAGACATAAAAATAGAATAACAATATGTTTGATGTTGAGGAAGGGACTGATGCAATCCTACAATAGAATACACTAGATTGACGGGAATTTATAGTATGGACTGGGTGGCCACTAGTATTAAAAAGCAAAATGGAAATACTCACGAGAGGAAATACGGAGACAAAGTGTATATCAGAGAAGGAAGGAAAAGTCCATCCAGAGATCTTCCCACCTAGGGATTCATCTCTTATAAAGTCACTAAAACCAGACACTATTGTGCCAAGAAGTGCTTGTTGATAGAAGCCTGATATAGCTGTCTCCTTAGAGGCTATCCTGGAGCCTCACTAATACAGCGGTGGCTGCTCACAGCACACCATCGGACTGTACACGGGGTCCCCAATGGTGGAGTTAGAGAAAGTACCCAAGGAGCTGAAGAGGTTTGCAGCCCTATTGGAAGAACGACAATATCAACCAACCAGTACCCCCAGAGCTCCCAGGGACTAAACCACCAACCAAAGAGTACACATGGAGGGACTCATGGCTCCAGCTACGTATGTAGTAGAGGATGGCCTTGTCGGACATCAGTGGGAAGAGAGGCCCTTGGTCCTGTGAAGGCTCAATTCCCCTGTGTAGGGGAATGCCAGGACGGGGAGATAGGAATGAGTGGGTGGGTGGAGGAGCATCCTCATAGAAGCATGGGGAAGGGGGTGAAATAGGGGGTTTCGGGGGGGAGGGTAACAGAGAAATTGGATATCATTTCAAATATAAAGAAAATATTCAATAAAAAAGAAGCAAAATGAAGGTGAAAGATACATAGAGAGAAGGAAAGGAGCATATGTTAGAATTCCAACCTCAGTCTTAAATGATACTTTAAATAGTGACATGGATATGATGCTGGTTATTGAATTTTGAAAACAAAAAGGCAGAGCAGTTGAAGGTAAGCGCCTGAGTGTATGAAAAATCTTTATAAAACATCGCACTGGTAAATAAAATAAATAGACATATTTTTCCCAAGTGCAATTGTCCAGGATCACTCATAAGATTTGTTCCAAATTATTCACATATATACACACAAAACATTATTGTTACAGTCTCACCTCATTAGTAAGATATTCAGGGAAGATGTTTTATGAGAAAACATGTTGTTGAAACCATGAGTGCATAGATGCACCTAACCTTCAAGAGACTGGAGGCCCCAAGGAGTTTAGAGGCCAGGTGGGGTGGAGGTGGGGTTGATGGCATCCTCCTGGAGACAGGGGGATGGGGAGGAGGTATGGGATGTGGAACAGTTGGAGGGTGGAGAGAGGGGTGTGGGGAAGAAATAAAATCTGGAGTGTAAAAAAGCAAATAAAAATAAATAAAAATAATGCATCTACAAGATCTTTGTGATGGACATGGAGAAGGACACATTTAATTGCACTAATGGCTGTTTATAGTTAGTTTAGGCAAAGATGACTGAGAAGCTATTATTAAATTCCTTAGAATACATTATTTAGCCACTTTCATACCCCCCCCAGGAATTATATTTCTTAATGAAACACTTAAGATGAGGAGCATTTGAGCAACTAAGAGTAGTTCAGATTAAGAAAATGTTAATAAAATATTTCATAATTCAAGGTTTATGTTCTGTTTTACTAGTATCTTTTAAAATTTTATTTTGCTGTTTTTATTAGTTAATAAATTATATCAATTTGTACTTTATTCTCTTTATATTTGTTCTTCTGTCATGCCCTTAATTTTCAGAAAGTAGCCAGGCAGTGGTGGTGCACACCTTTAATCCTAGCACTTGGGAGGCAAAGGCAGGTGGATTTCTGAGTTTGAGGCCAGCCTCGTCTGTAGAGTGAGTTCAAGGACAGCCAGGACTACACAGAGAAACCCTGCCTTGAAAAACCAAAATAAATAAATAAATACATACATACATACATACATACATACCTATTTCAGAAAGTAATACAACCAAGCACGTCATAACAACCAAATATGTCACAGTGTGTGCTAGAAAACAGGTGGTCAATTAATGTCTCATTCATAAAAGATCCAGCACTTATCTTAAAGACCAAATTCAATATTTATCTAAAGTAAAAATACCGAGTGTTCCCACTACTATAACTTCCTATACAGTCATCCTAACTCTAATGTTCTAATGTAAATAAACAATCCAGAGAATTCCAACTCAAGAATTATTCTGAACAATACATAATTCAATTACTTCAAACAAACTCAAAAACGAATATATTTATTAAATTTCCTACTTCAAAACAAGACACTGTAAGTCTGAGAACTGCTTGTAGTTGGCTCAAAAGTCTTGAAAAATTGTTGTCGATTTCCATCTAAAATATGGAAATATATACTTGTGAAAATAAAAAAAATAAATACAGGGCTCATTCTAAAGTTTCCATCTTCTCTCAAACCTCTTACCCCAACTATCTCTCCATTCAGGATAAATTTAAAATGATGAAAGCTTTTGGATTATGAATTCAGAATTTTGGATTTTGGATTCAGAAAAAAAGTGGTTTGAGATAAAAACAATAAAAATATTTTGTTGGCAAAAGCTGGCATGCTTTTGAAAAATAGATCATTTACCAGAAAGTGATCTTACTTTTATTTGAACATCTTTGTAGAAGAATCTTTCACCTTGTTCATTTACCTCCTATTTGTTTATTTAAGTAAAGTTTTTAAAAATACTGAGCATTAAGGCACAAGTATCCAAGATCCTGTCCTTACTAAATGACATGTCTCCTCACTCCTGCTTCCTTCTTCTCCTTCTCTTTCTCCTTCTCATCCTGCCACTCCAGTTCCTCTCTTTAACTTCCTCTTTCTCTTCCTCTATTTCTTCTTCATTTATATTTGAAACGATGTCTTTCTATTATGTAGCCCTGTATCTCCTGTAAAGTCCAGTGTAGACAGAGTTGAACTAGCCTTGAAGTCAAGAGATCCATCTGCCTTTGTCTCCCAAGCTCTGGGACAAAAGATGAGCACTAGTTCACTAGATTACAAATGTTATTTTTAAGACTACATTTACCTGAATATAACTGGGATACTAGTAAAAAGAAATGTTGAATGAGACCTATCATTACAGCACAAACTATAATGAAAAAATTTTTGAAGTTAACTATGAAATGTGTTACAATATTGGTAAGATATTTATCTTTTATAAACTCTATTTTCAAATTTTTCTAAGCACCCAGAAGTATAGTCAAATATTTAACATTTTGTGTTAGGATGAAGGGACCATCAGAAATTAATTCACAGTAAAGTAAATGTTCTCTTTTTAAAAACTATAGAGACGGATAAAACATTAACATATGCATATTGTTTATACTGTATAACATGAACCTTACAAAATTTATGTTCACATGTTCCTCTAAAACTATTATAATTCAATTCATAATTAAATATCTAATTAAAACCATTTCAGAATGGGGATCTTGGTGATCTGACATCTCTAGACATCCACGACAAAGAACATGGTGCACTTTGTGCAGCATACCACATTCCTGCGATTCAACCACTGAGAAGCTAACACTTTATTAAGGGTCCCGAGGTAAAAAATTCTCTCTCCTTTAGGAGACTGGGAAGTTGTGCTGCATAATGTAGCACCCGGGTATATTTGGTTTCGTTCGTAGCCTGACTTCATGGCTTTTCAGATAGTACACTAGCGATCTCTTCACTGGGAGAGTCTTTTTTTTTTTTTTTTTTTTTTTTTTTGAACAGTGATGCTAGGCAAATTATGGGCCCCTGAGAATCTCTCCTGCATCCAGCCTTCTGGATAGTAGCCTTCCTGCTAATAGCCTTTCTGGCCATATTGGACAGTGGCCTGGCAGCCATATGGAGTGGAAGAGGCAAGAGGCAGCAGGGTGGCAGGTCTTGTACTTATATTGGACCTTGGGGCCACGCGATTTCGTGTGTCT
>JADRCD010220025.1:0-67072 GCA_019843815.1 Montemys delectorum
GTAGTAAGGAAGTAAAATACTGTAGTCAGATTAGAGATGCCTGTGTATGATGGGTGTAGAGCCATCCACTGGAGCATAGAAGACTTATTGGAGGCCAGAGCCCTGAAGAATATTGTCTCTCCTTCCCCCTAGCAGCCAATAGTTCTCAGCCAGAGGTGATGCCTAGTGGAGGCCTCCCCAGTTCATGCTGAAATGTTCGTTAGCTTGATTTTGTGCATGTCTTACACAGGCAGCCACAGCTGCTGTAAGTTCAAAGTGCCACTGTTCTGTCATGTACTGGAGATACAGTGAGTTGCAAAATAAGAAAGGAAGGAAGAAAGAAAGAGAATATTTATGAGAAATCATGAGGGTAGATGGGGAGAGTTTGTGAGAGTTGGAGCAGGGGATCAAGGGAAGGTATGATCAAAATATATTGTCTAAGTGTATGAGATTCTCTAAGGATAGATTTTACAAAGAGACAGAGTCATCAGAAGGCTGACTAAGGGATTTGTATGCTGGTTTTGCTTGCCGTGTCTTCTCCACACTGGCTATGTATAGGTATATGTTATCAAACCTACTGCATAGCTAGCTCACAACTTAGTCAATTCATATGAAATCCTTTGGATTAAATGTGGTTTTGCCTAAGGTGCAAAAGCTTTGATGTTTTAGCAGATGAGAGATTAGCAGAGGAGGGTAGTGTGGGAAGAGCTTGTTTTCAGAAAAGTGTAGTGACCAAGAGAAGCAAGCACACTAGTGATCACATTTGAGGTTTAAAATCAGGGTCATTTAAAAAGCAGAAATATTTTGTAAAGGTATGTAAAGTGGACATATATTTAATTATTTTTGGTAATTGAAAAAAGACTTACTGCAGTATGAGACTCATGGATAGCCAGTCAGTGATGGCTAATGCTGTTCTTCATATTAAGTATGACAGTCCAGATGACAGAAATGAACTTACTCTCTCATGGACTTGTCAATTCTGTATCTCACCATTTCTGGGTTTTGGTGAGTATTGTAGAGACTAGCCAGAAGTTCTTGATTAAACTTGTTTGGGTCATAGAACAATCTATTCTTCCCCTCTTCCCTTTCTGTTGGACATGACTAAATGCTAACCAAATGACTAAGAATGCTAACCAAAGGAATGCATTCATTCACTGGAGACATAAGTTGCTTGCATGTCTGGTGTGCAAACACTTTCAAATGCTCTTCTCTTTCCCTAGCTGTCAGCAGGATCATGGTGTTCTAAGAACAATGTTAATAATAGGAAGACTACCATTAACCAAAACTCCTGAATAATTACTTGGTCCTTCTGTCTATGGATACCAGAGATGAATTTTCTTTGTCATAAGTAATTGGAACTTCATGCTTTCTTATTACAACAACTAACATCACTACACTAATATAGTGACATTCAAAAAATGATCTTTGAATATGTAAGACTAAAAAATTGTTCTTCAAGGATAAATCAAGACCAAAATATTATAAAGTAGTACCCATTAGAGTGCCTAGGGGTAGTTACAATATGAAAATGGTGGCTAGAGAGTCTTGTCATGACACTGGCTAAAATTTTCATTTACTTAAATTTCTCCTTTAGTTACAAATCAGCAGAGTTGTTTCCCATAGTCATCATTTGATATAAAGTATTTGTCATGATTTTAGCATATCTAATTGATCAACAAACACACAAAAATAATCAAGAATTGAATCAGCAAGGAGCTTAATCATTTAATGTCATGTTAACCACAGTATAGAAAACTGACTTGATATTGGTGGTAAAGGGGGAGTCATTGGGAGATTTAAAAAGAAAGTGAGAGCCATCAGATTTTATCATTAGAAAGATCACTGTAGTAAAAATACATTTTTCAACCTGAAACAGGATTATGACTCAGAGTGTGTCAGTTTGAGAGTTATCTTTTAATAATTAAAATTTATCTTCTAACAATCTAGGTATCAGATGGTTGCATAGTAGTCTTGAACTAGACTTTAGTGATCTCATGAATGGAGATAAGAAAATGAATTTATGTCTAGAAGGGGAACTGACAGGATGGGAGATTATCTAAAATGGGAGGCTATAGACACAGAGAGGGAGAAACACAATTACAGCCATTCCAAGGTCAAGTTAACCCAATGGGTGGTACTGACATTGTACAGTAGGGAATAGCAATAGGATGGATGGGAAAGGGAATTATGTTCTTCTCAACAGTTGAGCTTGGCACACAATGATTTCTTCATTTAGTATCTTCTAGACATAATCCCATTCCAACTTTCCCCTCAAACCACTCCCTTTTTTGTTTTCTGTTTTATTTTACTTGAAGAAATTTTATTAATCGACTTTTCTTATTTCCTATAGCAATATGTCTCAGGATTCCCGAGACTGGCTAAGGTACTTTCCTATAATTCTGTATTCCTTGCAATCATGTTTTATGTACTGTAGGAATATAATATGTTCCCTTGTGTAATTTTTATTCTGCACTTTACCCGAAACCAACTGAAGACAAAGTCTGTCTTCTGACGTTTGATTCTCACAGCTACAGTAGGATCCTGAGGGGAGGCATGGGAAAATGAAGGAAACAGAATAATATTGTAGAGGAACAAACTGAAAGCAACTAATAACATTTGCTCTCATACTCTTTGTTTCTGTTTGAAATTTGTAACATTCAGTGAGCACAGATGGCTCGGGATTGGATCTGCACAAACTCCTCCACTCTCATTCAATCTCCCCATTTCTACCTCACCCCCTGCCAGGAGTGGTCACAAATCTCAGAATGGCTCTACTATTCCCCTGAGCATTTGTCTCTGATCACAGTAGGAGTCCACCAATCTTGTTAATAGACTCCACAAGTGTTTCCTCCTCAAAATTAATAATTGAAAATGAGAAACTTGTTCATAAGTGACCTGGAAATATATCATGGCAAATGATGTGCTCAAAAGTTCTGCTCTGCTCTCCATGTTACCAGAGAATGAAAATAAAGTATTGGGGGTGCCCCTGCCATTCCTGGTCTTCAAACGCAATGACTCTCTTTTGTAAATGGATGCTATTTACAAAAATATTATGTTTCAGGGATAAAATCTCTAAGCTTAAATAGGAGAAATGAAGAGCAACTAATAACACTAGTTATTAGTTATTAGTACTTGGCTACTTACAGTATTTAGATTTTAAGACCCTGCAGCTGAAGACACAACACAGTTTGGCAGAAAGACAAAGAAATCTTATTAGAACTGAGCTGGAAGTCTCCACCTTACCAGCTAGCTTTCACAGTGCTGGGAGTTATAATGCAGATCAGGTCAGGGAGAGAGGTCATTAATGAGCTTATCAAGCTGTAGACAAAGAGATTCCATACTGCTCCAATAGTAGGTTGTTAGGGCTAAATAACTGCTTCTTAATGGAAAGGATTTGAGGGCCATCCCATTGAATGGAATTAATGTCTGCTATTATAGATCTCTTGTTTTGCTAAACATTTTGTGTGTTGTCAAGGTACCTCCTAAATATTTATGTGTATACCCACAGGTAAGTGGCACCCTGAGTCTTGGTCAGAGGAGCTTCTTTAACGCAGAGAATAAAGGCTGGTCAATATACTGGTAAAAGGTGCTATGAGATGTTAAGCCCTCAATGGGACATCCATAACAGGACATTCCCACTCCATGGCTCAAGGGATATCAAAGAAGAGGCTGCAGAAAGGATACAAGAGATGGAAGATGAGGGGTAGGGCTGAGAAATATTGTCTTTGGGACATGAGGTGTCCATTGCTCTCATGAACTCCTAACTGCTACCATTGCTTGGACATGGGCTGCATAAGACTGAGCCTGCCAACATTCATTCATGGTCATGAGGTCCTGCTTCTTCTTAGGAACTGTTGGCTTTTAGAAGCTACTGAGGGAAGAGTTACTGTTTCAGTCATGTAACTACTGAGAACAGACAAGTTTCCCATGCTCCAGTGAATACCACCATGCCTATGTCCATGAGATCAGGCCTGGTTAAGCCTGGTAGGCTTCAAAACAAAATAAAAACAACAAAAACAGAGGGAGGATTTGTGTGGAGGGGCAGGAATAAGTGTGACGGGGTTTGTGAGAGTAAACAATGTATTATGTGCGTGGATTGAATTATCAAATAAAACATTGAAATAAAAATATAAAATAAATGAAGAGATGCTGACTTGAATAAAAATTTCAAGACTATTGAGTTCAGTGGGGTTGGAAAATGAAGCATTTTGAGGTAAGGAATAAAGGCAGGGAGAACACTGCAGGGTAAAACCACAGGGCACTGCACAGAAGCACATGTAACAGCTGTGTCCTTTACTACCTTACACCTCAAAGCTTGTCCATCTACCTGCAGCTTTGGCATTGACTGGCCACTTCATAAAATTCAGGCTCATCCCCTCTCTCTATTGAGGCAGTGCCCACTGTTTAATAGGATCTTTGGATGTTGAATGTGGGCATAGGAGTCTTGTATCCTAGTGACTTCAGCTGAGTCCTCCCTAGAAGTGCTCTGCAGATGACTGTGCATATCATGGCATTTCAGAGGGTGGGGATGAGTATTAAAACAAACATAACTATATGTTTCATAATATTCCTTATTAATAAATAACTTTTTAAATGTACTTGTTTGATTAACTGATTAGCACATGGTTGAGGGGGTTCTGTCCAAGTTTTTGTATCAGTTTAAAAAGACACATGCTAATTTTACACCAAGGAAAATGGAAATAGTGGATGAAATGAATGAATGTATTAGAGGAGGCAGATGCTTGTGTAGACTATGGACTCTCACTGGGCTATCCATGCATGGCAGCAAAAAGAGAAACACAAATGTCTACCTTCAATATGTCTGTGGGTGTCCTGATATTGTCTGTCTCAGTCTACTCAGTCTGTCTCATGTGCCTACTCTTAGTTTAAAAAAAAGACTATATTATAGCTATCTATTTTAAATAAATGTAGTATTACACATGTATTTAATTATATACAGGATATAGTTATGTGTATTTTTGTAATTATGTACATTATATCATTAATTGCTTTCTCTTCCACATCACCAGTGAGTTTGATACATTGGCAGCATCAGGATCCAGGTGATTGTATGTATTGGAAATGAAATGTATCATCATAGAATTGTTGGCAAACCTCTGACATCCTTCTCTAATGTGAAGATAAAACTGTTTGAAATTAATACATTATTTGTATGCAAAATGGGGCAGCTGGGGTTGTTGAAAACAGTTTATTCTCTTTCAATCCTGTTTACTCTATTAATATACTGAGCAAACTCTTTTAGCTAGATAGTGCCAAAGTAAACTTTTGCTTAGCTTGTGTCTGATTTTCATGATTCTCTGAATTAATAAGGTTTATTAAGTTCCAAATAGATGCACTGCCTTGTGCATAGTTGGCGCCAGACTTAATTATGTCCCAAACTGAGTCATCAATGATCAGCTGTGATGTGTTGCTTTAGGCGTCTGATTCTTGATAGGGTGCCAGTGACATTTGTTAATAATACTTATGTCTCAATCACTTGTTGCATGGCCACACATTTGTAGAACTTGGCCAAGAACCTCTTTTCTTAAATGTCTTCATCTACAACTGTATGTTGACCAGAGTAACTCAGCATCTCCTTGTAGAGGACCAAATAATGGTACCAATATCAGCACCTAACACTTGCAGCCTATAAATGTTGTCATGTAAGAGGAAAAAAGTCTTTGCCTATGTGATTAGTGATTGCCACATGGAAAGATTATACCAGATTATTCATGTAGGCATTAAATACAATCACCAGCGTCCTGAACAGGCAAAATAGGAGGTGCTAGGTCCATGGAGATAGAGAATGGAACAACTTAGTTACTACATAACCATCCTTGGCATCAAGGGAGCTGGGAGGCCGGGAGTAGGAATCACTGCCGAGGGACTGCAGAAGAAGCGCAGGTGCCAAATCCGCAGAAGGATACATTTCTGTTTGAAATAACAAAGTTTGTAGTAATTTGTTACAAAAGACACAGAAGCAGGTGGAGCCCTTCTGTACTTCCATTGACATTTGATCTGAGTTTACAGGTATCAGGGAGAGACAGAAAAGATGTGATTTCTGGTGTTTGAGTTGTTCTTTTTCACCCAAAGAGAAACTGTAATAAGGGAATACTCTCCAAGCTAAGCTTTCAGTGCTAATCTAGGACATCGCTGTTTTCCTAAGCTCCTCCTCAAGCTACAGTTTTCAGAGACCTCCAGAAACAGATACTGTGTAAGTTTTACAGTAGGAGGAACTAAGGAGAAAGTGAAGGACAGGACCAAGGCAGACTTCTGACTGTCCCCTATGGTATGTATAGCAACTATGACATGGGCAATTGTAGAGCCCTGTGCAGCTGGAGTGTTCCTAGAGGTAGGTGAAGGGCAAGCTCACCCTTTAGTGTCAGTAGCATAGGCTTCCTGAGCTCTGGCTTTAGTGGGATGAGGACAGTAATTCAGACTCTTGGGATTCAGTAATGTGAGCTATAAGGGTTGGGCTCCCCAGCTTCCTGCAAAGCTACGGTGCCAAGGAACCTACAGTAGCCAAGGCTTCAGCAGAATGCAGGATACCCCCTTAGTGAAATACTACTTTTCCTTCTGTTTCTCCAATATGTAGGCAGGTTTGGGATTACTTTCTTAAGTTTCCAATGCATATTATATATATATGCATTGGAATATATATATATATATATATATATATATATATATATATATATATATATAGTGATTTTCCTACATAAAACTTCGTTTAAAATAATTTATGCCAGAGTTTCCTGGTAAACAGACTTCAGATATGCATGTAGTTTTATTTTTCTACAAGAGTTTGCCACCATATTTAAAAGAATTTCCTGAAAACTATCTGGCACATTGCTTCCTTCCATCAACAATTTGGTGAAATAAGGTTAACTTTCAAGTAACCATTCATATATTCTTTAATTTTTTTATTTACTTACATATTCATGCACAAACTCTTTTCTCTTTCCATTATCTATTTCCTAATCCGTTCACAGATACTTAGAATACATCCTTGAGGTCCAGGAGCGATGAGAGGGAAAGTGAGAGAGAGGTTCAATTTAAAGCCATGCCAGATGCTTTCCACGTCCTGCTTCTTTAATCTGTGGTTTAATTCAGGACAGGGAAGCAGGAGTGGGTGGGTTAGTGAGGAGGGAGAGGGGGATGGGATGGGAGGTTTTCCAAGGGGATAAAATTTGCAATGTAAATAAAGAAAACATCTAATAAAAATGAGCATCTGGCTTTAATGCCAAACATTTAAAATACATCCTATCAAAAGGAAGCCTATAAGGGTTTATTTAGTATTAAAAGATCGTATTGAAGACAAACGAAGGCATTTGGAGGGGGCTGTTGCTTACTTCCTTAAATCCTAAGACTAAAAATACCTATTACTCGGATATTTCAATTATTATGTAGCAAAGTGACCCGAGATGAGATTACATCAACTTGATGAAAACTGGAATCTAGGAATAAATATCATTAAAAAAACCTCTAAGTAAGTACGTTTGGCTTTTAATAAAAAAGATTGATATTGTTGTGGAGCAAGATTTGTTTACTGTTTATTGACATTACTAAGTTACAGGAACAAAGGCATGTTTTTCTGAATGTGTGCTTGCTGTGTGGTACTGTCAAGGGCTTCCTCCCCTCCATAAATTTACAGGAAAAAAAATCACCTATGAAATAAACAGACCTTAGTTATTTTATTCTTACAATTTCAATTAGGGAAATGTTTCTGTTCATATATATAATGTGCTATACCGATGTTTTCTAATTTTCATTTGTTTGCCTGTTAGGTGTGAAATCACAGAGCAAAGGGGAATTGGTTCTAATGTTAATGAAGTTAACATACAAAAGTATTGGATTGACTGCCAATGCCTGTGATGACAGACCGAATAGTGTCCTAATATTTATTGGAGTCTTCGGGGACATAAGGCTGTAGGCGGAGCTCTTTAGAGTGGTCAGTTTCATGATTAAACTTACTTTTCTAAAGATATGCCCAGGTGAGAATAGGAGAAATGCTTCTCCCTGGGATTCCTTGTGAAGTAGTGTGGAATACACAGCTAGGAGCCACGGACTCACCCATGGCACAGAGAACCAAGAAGCTGGGGCAGGTCACAATCCCTGAGATTAGCTGTGAATACCTGGTGAGAGGTGCTACTACCACAGCTTTCTCCATCTGCCATTGATGCTCACTAAGGAGATAACATCAGATTTTCCTTCTGATACTTTTGATCAATCATGTGGCAAAGGAAACGCAGAGTGCAGCATGTGGGGGTGAGTATTACCGCTAAGCCGTGTGGTCACACTTGCAAGGGCAGTGGTTTCCAGAGGCATCACACACGCTGGAAATCTTCCACAGCTCCTCAAATTCTAGAGTGCAAGCTGAAGGAGATTGATGTCACTGAAGAGTTTCTCCTTATAAAGGCTGCCTTTCTTTTGAGTCACATGGCAGGCACTCAGCACTATCCTGTGGCTCTGCATTTGCTGTGTGGTGTGGATGCACATACAGTCGAGAATAATTCCCAGGTTTCTGCATCTTTCTCATTAGCTTTGAGACTTTGGGCACCTGAAAATCTGAAACCTCCCGTACTGCTGGGAAATGAAAAAGAATTCAATGTCCTTAACAGCCCCTATAATGATTTACTTTTCGGTTTTAATTACAACATTAAACATATATGCTGAATATGATTCTTTAAACTGAGGTCTGATTGTAAGCACTAGTTAAGTAGTTCGAATATCAGTGGTAAAAAGATTTGTAGTCATTGCATTTAGATTGCTCGATGAAATTCAAATCCTTTACAGAATACTGAAATCTGTCAAATGGGGATGCCTGCAATCTCAGTTTGTTGTTGCTGCTGCTGCTGTTGTTGTTGCTGCTTCTTAGCCACAGTAGTGTGGTGTGGTGTCCTAGGCTGCTATGTCTTGAAGATAATTGAGTAAGGCTGATTTAAATAGATGGAATGGAAAACTGAGTGCCACAGCCATTCTTGAGGGAAACTTGCCCACAGAAATTAACATAGAACTGATGATAAAGTGTTGCTATTTACTATGTGACAATTAGACCTAGATATTTTACCTGGTGCTTAATGTGGAAAAAGAAAAAAAGCCCGGAACATCAAACGTCTCCAACAATTTGGAATTTTATTCCATCCATGTACATGCATAGTAACAACATTTGTTGAGAAATTATTTCTATCAGAAGTAGAACATTATCTTTGTGATCACCAGGTGCAGTATTGCTACTCTTATATTTAAATAGATCTTATATATGAATTAAATTCATACTTGCAGCATAGAGTTTAGGGGTTCGATTTAGACTGTGCCTTTCAAAAGATAAAACTGATTAATACTACTCCATTACTGACAATACTGCTTCCAGTAATTTTGTTCATTCTTTATAAAGTATTGCATTTAACAGCAAAGGTTTAAAAATTGAGACAGGGCTGCATCGGCGAAAGAAAATACAAGTACTATACAAGAAAGAAATGCCATCTTCATTTAACATACATGTTTCAGTTTGAGAAAATGGACAGAACTATACGGCTACATACGAATGCAAAGCCTAGTGACTAAGAGACTGTATTTGCTAAAATATAAAGTGCAATTGGAGCCTGATTATCCAAGAATTGAAATCTTAAGGCGAACTTGTAGCATGTATATTTAGAACATGTTTGCAGGTTATATTTTAGCATATACGTATATCTGCAACAGCATATAAGAAAAAAATCAGGATACACAAGTGCTTTTGAAGCTATTTCTAAAATGCTCTTCTGTATTGTTTGTGACTATTTTCTTTAAAAGCTACTATACAGTGCAAACCATATGTGCTACACAATAACTATACAATAACATTACAAATGACTTTAATATAAAGTTTTTAAATAAAAATAACATAACCACAGCTATGAATACTGCTGGTAAAATAAATTAATTTTTTTTTCTGAAAATGGCACCAATAATACACTTTACTAATGGTCTGTAATGAAATTACACCTTAAGTCTTCAACTCAGCCATAATGAATTATCTCCTGATTGCCAGATGTAATTCGAACAGCGTCTTCGTTTTCTGGACTGTTTAGAAGAACATACTAAACACGGGTACCAAAGGTGACTGCTTTCTTTAGTAACTCAGTTATTTGACATGTTCCGCTGCATGTGATGAGCAATAAAACTTCTTGTGAGTTATAAAGTTCGAAAGATTATTGAACTGGATGTCGCATAGCCGGCAGTATTTCCCACTGCTGGGAGCCTGGGTGGAGCCATTCACACCTTTTGCTATGCTAGACAACTGTTCTTCTGCGCAGGGAATTCCTGGGGAGACATTCTCATTTGCAGCTAACGGGTTCTCAGAGATCCACGAAGGGGATTTGTGGCCATCTTCATGCTGGGCATTCTGGGAAATGTTCTCTTGCTGTGGGTTGGTCGTAGGTCTTTCATCTTGCTTCAGTCCACCATTCACAATGACCATGCCTCTGTTTTTGGGCAACAACGGCAGAGACTCTTTCTTGGGTACAGCACACCCATTTGAGGAGGCCTGGCCTTTAGGAGATTCGTTTTCTGTATTTGTGCTTTGTTCCACCTCAGTGTTGTGGATGACGAGAGAACCGGCGATGTAATCGCTTGGCTTTATGCCATAGTATGGAGAAAGTTGGTCAGCTCCTTTCGTCTTCTTTATTGCTCCAGGGTAAAGGCATTGGGGAAGAAACAAATGTTTGTTTTCTTCTTTTGTAGCAATAAGCTGAGCCGCTTCGCTGAAGACTTTCAGGCCTTGCAAGGTTGCCAAATGGGATGAGAACAAGTTTCCGTTCGGAGAAGGCTGCTTTGGGTTCCCGTTCTTCTCGCATTTGATCATGTTTCTTTCAAAGCTGACTTCTGGGCTGTTCCGTTCGCTTTCTGGATTTGGAAACGCCTTGCCGTCGAGCTGACCGAGGTCATTACGCTGATGTGCGGTGACAGGGCAGAAATTCTGTTTGTGGGCCAGGTAGTTCTCCACCTTATTGAAGCTGATCTTGCACACGGTGCACTCATGGTAGTCTAGTAGCCTCTTCGGAGATGCTGTCGTCCGCTCAGACTGCGACAGACACTTTTTGCTGAGATCTATGGGGACATCCATCTCCAAGCAGGAAACACTGGGATGGGTCGTGTCACATTTGGGAACCGGAACACATTTGTTCATGGCCAATGATGTTTCCAAGTGCTTTGAGACAATTCCTGGGAAGATGTCGCACCTTGGGTGGTAGCATTCTCCTAGCCCTTCGGTGGGCTCTTGGGTGGAGCTACAAGGATTGCTTAGGTTGGCTACGTCAAGAAATCTCTGCTGGACCAGGGGGGGCCGTTGCTCCTGCTCAGGTAGGCACATTTCGTACATCTTCCTTCGCTTGCGTGTGCGCATGGTTCTCTGCATGGCTGGCACTTTGCTGGAAGCAGACCTCTTTAGTGGAGGGTCATGGCGTGTTGCACAGTAATACTGTTTGTGGACCATATAGGTTTCATGCCTGCTGAAGGTGATGTTACAAGCTTCACAGGTAGTCTTATTTGGGTCACTTTCCCCATCCACTAAGGGACCGGTGGGATTTTTCACATCAACGGGCTTGCCATTTATTTTGTCATCATTGCTGTTGGAGGTGGGCAACTTTTTGGCTTGAGTGGAAAAGTCCTTCTCATGGCCTTTCCCGTTGGGCCCAATCAGGTCTAAAACAGTGGAAGAGTTGATGCAGGATGTTTGAAGAAGTGGATTCTCTGGGTCCGATGAATGAGCTGCTGGGTTGAGAAGGTTTATGGAAGTCTGGCCAGTGTTAGGACTCACAGCCTCAGGAATCTTTTCAGACACACTCGGAAACTCGGGGGATTTGGCTATCTGCTGCCATCGGCTGCTGCAGTAGTGCTTTTTATGAACTAGATAGTTATCCAAATTATTGAATGTTATGTTACACTCAAAGCACGTAGCCCCTTTGGGCATCAAAGGGCTGTAAATTACAGGAGGGTAGCTACTACTCCCATGCCTCAGTCGTCGGTGTACCAGCTCCGACATCTTGGCTAAGATCTCTGAAGCCTGAGGGACCATCGTGATATCTTGGGGGAAAGCAAACTGAGACAGGAAAGGTCCCACAGGGAAAGAGGGCCCAATGTTGGGTTGCACTGGAGATGAGGCAAGTCTGGGGCTGGAGGGCTCAGACTTTATTTTTGTGTAAGAGAAGCTTTGCTTGTTGGCTGCAGGTTGTATCTCTGGTCTCTGATTGGTGAGGAAGAGTTGAGTCTTTTTCTCACACTTGTCCAGCTCTGTGTCTGAGCTTGCATCTTTAGTCGGCATGGTCTTTTGGCTCTGGGAGAGGTCACTTCTGGCCAACAAGTCTGTAGTTGGCTGTAAGCTGTCTTCCGTTCCACTTGGAGAGTGCTCCATGTCGTTTTCTCTGGGAAGTTTGCCACTGGGGACATGGAGCTCCTGGTGCTGCAGTAACTCTCTCTGGGTCTGAAAGCCGAAATGGCAGTGGTTGCATCGGAAGGCGGCTTGAGTGAGATGCGAGAACAGGTGTTGGTGGAAGTTGATCACAGAATCAGCGGTGTAGCTACAGACCGTGCATTTTAAACTCGCCCCAGGGGGCAGGAACTCTTCCATTTTCACTCCTGGAAAGACACACAAAGCAGGAAAGCTGAGAGACACACCTGTTTGTTTCCCAGTGATGGAAACCTTTACTAGTGAGCTTGAGTGTCCAACACAACAGAAACAGCAATCCTTAGTATCACCTATTATACTATGATTTTGGTGACATATGTAAAATAATTTCCTAAGCCTCTTTGTGAGTGTTATGGCATAGGTGGGGAGAACTATTACTGATTCTACTTTATGGGCCAATAAACAAACTAAAAAAAAAAACAAAGAAAGTTAATTATAATAATCAAGCTTCTAAACATGGAGTTATGTCCAAGACTTAGGCTTATAATTTTTAAACCATCCAAATACTACCCTCTATAGTAGAAAGAAGTGACAGAATATTCACTAATATTAAATATATTAGTGTATTATATAATACAGTAACTTATTAGAATATTAGATTGGCTATTAGTTACTGAATCCCTACATGTAAGAAGAAATTACAGGGATTTAGCAACCACTTGGCCCATCTTTTATCTTTTATATGAATACATTTATTTGTTGGTTTTACTGAATGTGGCTTATGTGTATCTAGGATGGATGTTTGGCTGGTAAACACTGATAGGCTAGTAAAGACTGTTTAGAACAATAGCCATGCTGGTTGATCATTGCCTGCTTCTGATCAGTTATTGCCACTGACTGTGGAGGAAAGTGTCATGGAGACCAACTCCCACTTCTGTTTGTTCATACATAATGGGAACAGACTCAGTTTTTCTTTTTCAATATCTTCTCTATACTGAGAGATTGGAGCCAGCTCAGGCTACATAATGTGTACCAGGACAGTCAGTTAGAGAGTTAGTGCCACAGCCAAACTAAACTAAACTAAACTAGAAAAAAAATCTAAAATATTTAAATTTAGTACAATTCTATACATTTTTTAAAAAGAAGAATTAGGATGCCATGGGATTAAGCTAACAATAGATGAGGTCCACTTCAAATATAAGTGAGAATAGATTCTACCTTGTTGCTTTTCTTAAGGAATTTAGAGTAGTTTCATGTCATAAAAATCAATTAAGCTTTAACCATGCATACTTTGGAAACTGAGGGGTTTTTTAATTGAATCTACCAAAATAGCAGCTTCAATTTGGTCCAGCAGCTCCTTTTTTAATGTACCTACTATTTCTTCCTTACCACATGGAAAGCACCATGATCTGTTTGCAAAGTTCACTTAACACTTAAAGCAATAAATATGCGCGGAGTTTTTAAAAAGGGAAAAGAAATAATGCTATTTTGATGAAGAGGAAAATGAATGTAATGATTTGGCCCACAGTCTAAGCACTGTCATAGGTGTTGAAGAAATCAGTCAAGTCCTTTGGTTGAAATATACTACTACATCTAAGTAGTATAAAAGAAGACTACTTGGCCCCATAACATTATGTATGTATGCATATGTGTATGTATGTACATATGTATGGATCTCTATATGAATATATTATAATTAATACGTATATATGCACATATGTACGTATGTATGTGTAGAAAGAATGCAGAGTACCCCAAAGCAACTGCAGAAACATTAGAGGCCCTTACCACTGTGTGAATTCAGGTGCATTTCTAGAGCTCGGGCATTGGAAAAGCTCTTGGTGCATTGTGGGAAGGGGCACAGGCTGGAAATCTGATGTGAATTGTCTTCATTTTCTTCAGACACTGGAGCAGCTTCTCTTTGCCTCCCACTACAGTAGTACATCAAATGGGCTTGCAGGTTCCGCTCGCTCCGGTACCAGATGCCACAGGACTTGCAAGGGAATATATCCTCTGCAGCAAAACCAGAGACATGTTAGATGCTGTCTGTGGGAGTGAAATGAGGGGAAGGCAACATTTAATTCTATCTTTCTGAGTCTGCTCCCAGGCTCTATGGGGGAGCATCAATGACTTGATCTTGCATCTTTGGCAGATCAGGACTAGGCTCTTAAAGGAATTGCACATTCTGTAAGTTAATATCCCACAGACTGTTTAGAAAGGAATACTCTAGAAGATGACAATATTAAAAATACAAAATAATTTCATTTTATACTTAGGGGTTAAAATAACATGCATTTGTAACAGCAATGAAAATTGATTTGTCTGGTTCCTGAAAAGGTAAGAATATTGTGATAGTGATTAGTGTCTCTGCAGCCTCTGGTAGAAGAAACAGAAAGAGCACCTGAGGGATAGACAGTGGTGCCCACTATGCTTCTGAAGGATAGTGATGTCATTAGGGGCCAGTCAGCTAGGCGGTTAGAGGGCTGATAATGCTGGGCCTTAGATCTGATGTGAAGGATGAAATGAACTTATTCGGGTGGAGAAAAAAATCCTGTCATTTTGATAAGAGCAACAGTGCAGAGAGGAAGTCACCTGACCCTGAGAGGACCTGGGTGAAGGCTCAGTGGCTGTGTGGTATTGTTGAGGCAAATGGCAAGATAGAATATAAAAGGTCTTGCAGGCTCTTCTGAGAGGCTTTCTTGTTGTCGCTGTGATTATGGGGAATCAGAGCCTATCACAAGGTAGTTAATGTGGAAGAGACATTCTCTAGGGATAGAAAGCAAGTGCCATCAAATAAGTGAAATATAACAAGGCTTGAATTCTAGCCTCAGTGTGTGATTTCTAGGACTTTATTCAGAAAATTTCTTCATATGTATATATTTTCCTGCTCGTATAGCTACAGTTGAGGAAACCACAGCTGACTCCCTTGTGAAGCAGTGCTTCTCAGCCTTCCTAATGTTGTGAACCTTTAATACAGCTCCTTATATTGTAGTGATTCCCCCAACCATAAAATTACTTTCATTGCTATATCATAATTTTGCTACTGTTATGAATCATAATGTAAATACTTTTGGAGATTAGAGGTTTGCCAAAAAGGTTTCATTTCGGAGGCTGAGAAACTATTTATAGTTAAACCTCCTACCATACTGTCTGGATGACAAGGTGGCAGAGAGGAATTATAGGAGAGAAGCAGAAATGAGATGACAAGACCAGTACTTTGTAGGCTGAGGCAGTATGGAGTGATCCAGTCTGGCTTCCTATTGTATAGACAGATAGCTTTTAAATACTCTGTATAGGGTTTGGAGGTATGTATGGTCACATTAGATATATGGAATTTGGTAGTTTTGAAGGAAATACATAGGGACATGTAGGAAACTTAAGAGAATTCTAAATCTCTAAAGGAAGAGTTAAACATATCATTAATAAACAATCGAAACGTAGCTCATAGTGAAAGAAAGGAAGCTGTGGAATCATGAATCACAAATGAGACTAAGACTCAAATTCTAATTGCGGGGAGACCAAGGTAGCTTCAAAACTATGCCCTGATGACTGTTATTTAGCCCATTCTTCCCAAGTGAAGTGCATTTACACTATGTAAGAGTCTGCACAGTTTACTACAGTGTATACGTCAACAGAGACATGTCACATGATTGATTTCAGGATGTAAATGATAATCTCTGCATATATTGGGTCACTTTAGATTAATCATCTTTCTACAAAGAGCAAATAGGTATGCTCTAATATATAATTAGAATTAAGATTGCACATTGGAGCATCATATTTGAATAAGATTATTTGAAATTTCTTGTAATAAAATTACTTTGCTTCACATCCAAGTTGGTCACATTATTTCATGTTCTATACAATAGGAACAAAAGTAAAAAAAAAAAACTATTAAATAAATCTATTAAATAAATCAAGAATTGCTTATGTTAAAAGTCTTTGGCCTATTGATTACATGCATAGTGATTTAAGAATCACCTATGAATTTCTTTATTCATAATTACAGTGGGATATTTTTAATAATATGAAAATATTATTGCTGTCTATATTTCTTCTTCATTGCTCTCAAAGATCTTCAATGCTATTTTTAGATTCAATGCATTTTTTATTATCAACATTAGTATAATTCTATTCTTGCCATGTGACTGCCACTCAGTTTTGTTTCCTACAGAGAGCTGAATAAAAGCAAATCTTCCAGGGCTGGTGAGATGGCTCAGCGGGTAAGAGCATTGACTACTCTTCCAAAGGTCCTGAGTTCGGATACCGGTAACCACATGGTAGCTCACAACCACCCATGATGAGATCTGAGACCTTCTTCTGGTGTGTCTGAAGACAGCTACAGTATACTTATTTATAATAAGAAATAAATCTTTGAGTCAGAGCAAGCAGGCACTGAGCAAGCGAAGACGACTGGAGTGAGCAGGGTTGACTGGAGTGAGCAGAGGTCCTAAAACTTAATTCCCTACAACCAGATGAAGGCTCACAACTATCTATACAGCTACAGGGTGTACTCATATACATAAAATAAATAAATAAATTTTAAAAAGCAGATCTTCCTAGAACAAAGACTCTGGGGCCCCTTGAACCATTGATTGTTCACCACATAATGTACCACTTTATGTGTTCAAAAAATCCAAACTAGACCAGTATTCATCTTAGCAGTATAAAGCAGCCCAGAGACAAATATTTTGATTTGTCCAGGTTACCAGGACTTCATCCAGATTGTAAGGCTAAGAGCAAACACTCTATGTATTTGTACTGGTTGATTTGAGGCCACTCTTGTTATATTATTATTGATATATTGTTACTTTCCAATAGAATACTAATTGTACATCAGAGCCTCACACCAACATACTCTGTATCATTAAAGTATATAATAAAATTTGATTTTTAAATTTATATTCTTCTTTTCAAGTTTGTTAAATACCATAACCCTTAACAAATACAACTTTTGCTACTAGAAAATCATCCATGAATGCCGTTGGGCTCGTCATTGCTAAGCAAAGTTGAGTATTATTTAACAGGTAGAGAATGACAGCTTTTAGTATGGATGACATTTAGGAGTCTAATCTGACATAATTGGGCAGACACGTTTTTGTCTGCATTCCCATGTGAGGCACACACACACACACACACACACACACACACACACACACACACAGAGTTATACACGGAAGAAAATGTCTGCCCTTAGCTGCCTGTCAGTAGACACTCTTTTCTCCCATAAATCCGCATCACCCCACAAAGCTGAGCTATTCCACTCAGCACTTACTGTTGACAATAGCTGTAGGCAAAATAGAAGCCATGGCAGCTTGCTGAGGAAGCAGCTGAATTGAGTCCAGCAGGCGGGCTGGGTACATGCCTTCTGTAAGAGTCATCTGACTAGCAGCTTGTAGCCTTGAGTCAAAATCCACCACAAAGGCAACGAGTTCTTCACCCTCTGAGATGGCCTTCGTCGTGGTGCACCAAAGTTGACCCCCTGTTGAGAAGGGTGGAAACAAGAGAAAGAAAGAGTTGTTATGGAACACGTGAGCTGCCTGCACACAGGAACGTCTTCTGCTCAGTCGTCCCCATGGGTGTGGGCTGGAAGTGGAGTTCAATCAGCCTGCAGCTAAGTGTCTCAGCCAGCCTCTGAGGACAAGTGTTCTCCTGGTATTAGGCAAGGTTTTACTAACTACTTGTAGGAGAAAACTTGGGGAAATACAGAGAGTGTCTGTGGAGTTTATCCATGTTACAGCTCCTGTACTTGAACACCTGCATGGAAGAGACACAGCTGCAAAACTACTGTAAAAGCTATTGTTTCGTTAGCTAACAGAAGAAGCAACTGTTTCTTTCCCTCTCCACCTTTAACTTCCTCTGCCAGCGTCCATGTCCATCTGTCTTCCTCTCCACTGCCCCAGTTCTTTTGGACTGTGAGCACAGATTCCCCAAATTGCCAAACAAGCAAACAGAAGCCTGTAAAACTATGTATACTACCCTGTATGTACTTTTTACTTTGACTGGGCGATCTCCTACAATACCCTTCGATGTCCCTTCTTTATCTCCGTTTACCCTGACTGAACTGCCTGCAAAGGAGGACACACACACACACCAAAGATTCTTTTCAAAAAGACTTATTTCAGTAAAGATTTGTTTAAATGAAAGGAACCTTGTCTTCAAACATCGAGATAGACTCTGGCTCTGCATTTCAAATGATCATGTGTGGTGCATTAAAAAGAAAAATTAACTATGCAAGTACATCTTCTAATGTATTGGAATGTGATAGTGAACACTCATTTATTTAACATGTTTAGACAGGCAAAGCACTTATATTTTGTTATCTCCACTTTCAGGCCTAGATACATATCCCACACAGTTATGTCTGCAGTAATGTGCTGTACTTGATATTTTATAAAGCACCCCCCCATCGTGTACATACTGGAACGCTGTATATTGTACTCATTAACCAAGAAAAATTGTACCCATTTTGATAAGTCGTATTGCTCTGCTTATCTTTTAGCATAACTGTCATTTCAAGTGCACTTCATTTTTTTCCAGCCTCAGAGATCATAGTTTTTAAACAACTTGTACAAATCTTGTGGTGATAAGAACAGTATATGAGCCTGAGGAGCCAGATGGAAGCCTGAGCGTGATGCCTTAGGAACATCATAGACAATTAAGAAAGGTTTAAAGTAAGCAAACAAAACACAGCCCAGGATGGTATATGTCTGTGAAAAAAAAGGAAGAGTATAGTCCTCAAAGTTATGACCAGCTTTATAGTAAAACAGGAAGACATTGGAATACCACAGGGTGACATGTGCTCACCCCAACCATATTTTGATACTAATGTTTCTCAAGGCATGCAGGTTTATTGTTGTTGAAATAAAACAGGCTTTTGTTGTTGTTGTTGTTGTTGAAATATTTTTCCAAGTCACTGAAGCCAAAATTACATCACTGAGGAATGAGAGGGAGTTAGAAGCCTGTGTGGCTCCATTCGGGGGCAGGGGGCATTCTTACTCTGGGAAACTCTGCATTTAGATGCTCACATCTTACTACTTATGGTGGAGACAAGTTAATCACTCATGTCTTATCTCTCTTCTGGAACACAGTTTATAAAACCAGCATGTGGCATGAGGGTGGGAAAGGAAAAGCCAGGAGCTCCAGTCTGGGCTTATTTTCTAGTGTGGTCATAGAGCCGCTAGATTTCAAGCATGGAGTTCAGATTCTTGGTTAGTCCAGCAGTGGCTACCTTTCACAAAATAATAATGCCAGGTTTGGTTTTTAGGTCCTAGAAGAAGACATCTACCAACAGCTAATCATGGTGACCACACAGTAAGCCACACAGTAAGACAACAGCTTACCTATATAAAGTATTTAGCCAAAACATCCGATGAATAAACAAAGTAAAGTGAAAAAATACCAGTTGCAAAAATCACAACAAAGAGATGATTCTTTACAGTATTAAGCAACTGGACAGTTTTTACACACACCTACATTTTCAGATGTACCTGTGTTGATTCATATTTTATCATTGCTGCCTCTTGTCCCCATTTTGCAGTTTACTCGGCATGTGTTGAAAGGATGAATCAGGCTGAATTGACTGTCTTAGCAGTTTTTTTTTTTTTTGACTAACTAGTTAACTTATCATCCATTCAGTGAGGCGAGGTGTCTGCTATGTGTCAGGCTGGGCTGTGGACTTTATGTAAGAATACACATAATGTATGTCAACAGATGAATTGTATATCACACTACAGGTAAATGAAAGTTCTTGAAAGAATTAGGAAATCTATCCAAATTAATACTTTGTTGGATCTGGAATAAGTCAAGATGAAATGTCAAGTGTCTGAGTAGGAACAGGCAGGCTCATCGTTACTAGACACGGTATGAACACATGAGCAGGTACAGGATTGTGGGAAGACCTGACTTTGGAACAAACTTTGAGCTGAGAATTTGCAGAAAAAGTTAGGGATCAGGGGCACATGTGTGTTGGACGAATAGAAAGCTATAATTTCAGGAATTTTGTTTGTTGGTTGATATGCTAGTGCTAGCTTGAGGTTGGCTATGGTGAGGGCTATAACATTTATCATGGGATCGGCAAAGGGTATAAATTCAGGGTTCCCCATAAAAACCTTAATGCGAAGTGGAGAAGCTTTAAGTATAAAGTAAATGTAATTTTTATCTGGCTCCTGCTGTGGGGGGGAAGATACACTTTTATTTTAATGAATGAGCACTTTATTAACATAGATATTTTCCCCTCTATATAATCTAGAGGAAATTTTATAGGCAGAATGTGCTACAGCAGTTTAGGGATTATTGTATTCATTCAGAAGTCATAAATACATGAATATCAGAGAGAAAAGAGCCACACTGAAGAGGCACTGGAGAGAAGGGGCTGGAATGATGTCCTTAGATAAGAAAGAAAAGATGAGATGTCGCCAAGGCTAATGGTGGTGGAATACAAACTGTAGTTATGTCCCTACCTTGGCAGTAAGCTGGAATGGTAACAGGTATATTACAACAGTAGCAGCAGCAGCAGCAACAACAACACAAAGCTGGTAGGGGTCAGAAGTATTTCTTTTGGCTGGAGATGAAAAGCAGTTAGTGTCCTTCCTTTGTTTTAAGCCTGTCAGTTACTCCACGAGGTAATGGTTCCCTCTGAGAGTGAAACAAACTAAAGCTCAGACAGGATAGGTTAACTTCCTACTGATGTATTGATCAGTGGCAGAGTCATGTCTTTTACTTTGGTCTTCTTAACCTTAAAGTCCAATCGTGGACCCTCGGTGCGAGAGAGAATGAGGGACAGAGAGGGAGAGGGAGAAGGCTAGAATGTTCATATGTGTGCACATAATAAATTATATTTTGAAAAGGCAAAGTTTGAGATCCTAGAAAAGCTTCTGGGCGAGGGTATTTCACCTGTGATCTTGAAAACATATAATAATCATGGAAAAAAGAAGACCAGCATGATAGCTCATGTGAACACTTAGAAAGCAGAGTCAGGATTGAAATTTGGGCCAGTCATTGGTCCTCCTTTCCGTCAGACTCTTCTCCATTTTTGTCCCTGCAGGCCCGACACTATTGCTGATGCTATGGTGTGCTTCAGATAGGAGTGTAGCTTGACTGTCCTCCAAGGGACCCAACAGGCAGCTGAAAGAGTCAGATGCAGATACTCACACCCAACCAATGGACAGAAGCCAGGGACCCCTGTGGTTGAATTAGGGAAAAGCTGGATGAAGCTGAGGAGGCAGGTGGATCTCACTTTGTTCCAAGCCAGCCTGGTCTACACAATGAGTTGTGGGCCGCTAGCGCTATAGGGTCTGTCTCAAAACAAAAACAAAAATGAGAAACAAGTAAGTGTGAGAAGCCTTTAGCTCATTTAAGTGATTGTGGATGATGCTTTTTTCATTGGTGAGGTAACTCACGGAGAGCAGAGATTACAAAGGAGGAGGAAAGAGTGAAATAGGGAGTACATAGGGAGTGAGCAGAAGAGAGAGGTTAAGTCCCTGTCAACCACTATTGGCTGGTTTGGTCTAACAGAAACCATTACTTTAACTTCTCATGACGCTGCTAAATCCAAGAGAAAAGAAATTTCATCAGATAAGGTATAGCAGTGAGGCCAGGGGGCAAAGGAGGTTGTGTTTAAAAAAAAAAAAAAAAAAAAAAAAAACAGCTAACTTATTTCCATGAAGAAGGCAGAGGCTCGCTCTACCTGTGGACTGTATCTTGAACAATTAAGATACGAAGCTGGGCGGTGGTGGCACATGCCTTTAATCCCAGCACTTGAAAGGCAGAGGCAGGCAGATTTCTGAGTTCGAGGCCAGCCTGGTCTACAGAGTGAGTTCCAGGACAGCCAGGGCTATACAGAGAAACCCTGTCTTGAACTCCCCCCCCCCAAAAAAAAAGATATGAAATAGTTTCTAGTGATAAGTTATAGCTAGTTATAGCTTGAGGAGGCAGGAATGCCATTTTCCACCATATTTTAGACTTAGAATGTGCTGCCAATTTGAGTTTGCATTTGGGTGCAGGGCACTTGTTGCATGTTGACATGCATATGAATGTCAAGTTTTTTGAATATTTAATATTTAACCTGATGTTCAGTGTAAACAGAGGGCTACATTTGGTTTTAAAATAGGAACAGAACAAAAACAACAAGCATGAACACTTGGACAGTTTGAAGGAATATAAAATTAAACAAGAGTGATTCTTAAAAATTGAAAATATAGGAAGAGAGGACCTCAGCCCTGTGAAGGTTCTGTGCCCCAGTGTAGGGGAATGCCAGGGCCAATAAGTGGGAGAGGGTAGGGTGGCAGGCATGGGGAGGGGGGAGGCAACAGGGGTTTGTTCTTGTTGTTTTTGGTTTTTTGTCTGTTTGTTTTTTGGAGGGGAAACTGGGAAAGGAGAAAGTTACATGTAAATAAAGAAAATACCTAATAAAAAATTGAAAATATAATTACCTGTGCTTTATAATTGCATATATATATATATATATATATATATATATATATATGAGAACTGAAGGTATGCTTTTGAAGAGACATTTGAATACACACCCATAGAGTAATAACACTGTCACAACAACAACTCAAATATGAAATCAACTTAAATACCCATCAATAGGTGAATGGATAAGGAAAAGGTGTCAGAATGGACCATGCAGTGCTTTTGCCTTTAAAATAAGAGATATTTATTCTACAGTGTGATGAACTTTGAGGACAAGGTGCTGAATGATAAAAGTCAGTCTACAAAGACAAATATGATTTCATTGATAAGAGGTTCATAGCATATTCAAAGGATAGAGGCAGAGGAGGAAATGCTGGTGCTAAGAGATGAGGATATCAGAGAATGAAAGTTAGTGGTCGGAAGAAATAGAGGTTCAGTTTTACAATATGAAAATTTCTAGGGATGATGGTTGTATAACCCTGTGTGTGCCACCTAAAAAGGGTCAAGCGAGCAAGTTTTGTGGTATGTGTATTTTGACATTGCTTAACACACTGTTCAAAATTACAGCCTCATAAGGTCTTGTGAGAGTACAGAGCATTTGTACTTCTAGCCTTAGTTAAAATTCTTCATGTGACCTTTTAAAGGTTCTTTTCATGAAAGCTTAGAAAAATAAGTAAGAAAATAAAGTATTCATTTCCTGGCCTTCACATATATAATAAACCTGTTCTGGTTCTTTAATCAAATACCCGAGGCAACCTGCTTACAAAGAAAAAGAAGAATATTCTACCCATGGTGTTAGAGGCTGAAAGAAAAGAAGTATATTCCACCCATGGTGTCGGAGGCTGAAAGAGTGACCATGAGATCTTTGCTCCTGGGAGGGAATGTAACAGATATTAAAGCACGAGTAAGAAGATCGATTTACAAATCCAAATGGGAAGTCAGAGAGAGACTGGGGCCTCATTATTCTTTGAAGATACACTCCAGTGGACCCAATGGCCTGTCACTGGGCCTCTCTCTAAAATAACACAGGCATTCAATACCACCATCAGAAGGCTGAAGCCTGTGGCTCACACCAACAACATTCCAACCCTAGAATCAGTTACTTCAAGGACCTCCTCTGGGACTAGAGATCTCAGGCTGCACCAGAGATGGAGACTATTTGACAACCATTCCATCTTTTCACTGCAATACATGTTCATTGAAAATGTTGGTTAGTTATTATTACTTACTTTTCAGCTTAAGATTTCTTTCTGTTACCAGTGCTAAGGATAGCCCTGCTAAATCTCTATACAGATGAGAGTTTAGGAGTCTTATTGGATGTTTCTTGGTCACTTAATATCCTCAGATTTAAGCCAAGCAAAATTTCAACATACTGATTTGCATTAATGACATGTTCATAGGAACACAAAAAGAATTACATCAAGATGCAATGTACATGTGTGACAATGTAATTGCTAAAGTCAGTTGTTAAAATTTCTACTATTTTCTTTTCAGCATCACTCAGGAGAGAACGTCCTTATTCTATGGAACTCTTGGCAAACAAGCTCAGTGGGTACCTGAAATTACCGAACCTTTATTTGTACTCAGTGCTAAATGGAGTTGCAAAGAGAAATTAACTGGTAGATAAGAAAGCTTAATTTTAACCTTGACTTGATAGTTAACATGTAATCTTGAAAATTTGTTTATCAGGCACAGAAATTGACAGGTATAAACTAGAGGTCTCCTTAAAATTATGAAGATCCTCCTGTGGATAACATGCTAAGAGGTGTAATTATTGCATACTCATTCAGTAGAGCTAGGCTAGAGACTAAATCTATACAACTTGTGATGTGATAGGGGCTCCCAATTCTAAGGTGACTCATTAAAATATTGAACACGTGAAGTATACCATGTGTAAGGTAAAATTTTAAGTGTGTCTCATATACTAACCTAGTAATACTAAACACTTAGTCATGTTAAAGTAATGTTAAAATAATATTTTATCACTTTCTTGATTAGGTACAAGTTGAAATAGATATGTAAAGGGGCCTCAAGATTCTACATGACACAGAAGTTCTGGCCAGCAATTTTGACTACACTGTAGATCCTATAGAGACGTTTGACTCTGCTGACTTCAAGCCTCTGTACTAAATGAATCAAATCAAAGGCTCTGAGAATGAAGTTTGAGCTCCTTTGTTTTTTTAAGAACCTCTCTAGAAAGCTTATCATAACAGTAGAGTCCAGAATAAAGGGCATGGAGTGACTTTAGGCAGCCTGTGTACTATAGAGCGTCTTTGAAAAATAACTTCTCTTGATGCTGAACTAACTTATCAAAGTATTTAGACAATTTGATGGGGAAGATCCATTCTGAACTCAGAAACTGACAACTAAAAATTGCTTTGAGTGTTCTCTTGTCTTTTAATATTTAAAGAATATGGAAATTCTGAGTGAGTCAGTAAGACATGGTCAATAAAGAAGGAAGAAAAGTCTTAGCAATTTTGGAACTGATGAGCTACCAGTTGTTTAGTAAACCTTCAAGTTTTATTTGCTTTTAGAAATGCTTGTCTTTATATTAATTTGAAGATGTATAGCTTGCTAATAGGAAGTACTGACTATGATGTACACACCCCAACTGTGGAAAGATTATAGTGTACAAATAAGAGAAGAACGAAAAATCACACTTATAGTTCACAGACATGGATTTTTATCTGATGACAATGATCTGCTGCCTTTCTGGCCTCCACCAAATGGAAAGGTTGTTTTAGATTTCCTTGATGTCTGTCTCTCTTTACTTCAAATAGAACCATTCTTCCAAGTCTTCATACTCCCACCAGACTCCATTCCTAGCAAAGGACAAATGCATTCAAGGTTCTGTGAAAAAGCAATGACGGTCAAGACCTTGACATTCCTGGAAAATCTTGTACTTGTGGTTCTCAGTAATGCTTATGATCAAGGTTCTTGTAAAACAGGTTTGGTGTCTAGCTGGAAGCTTGCACATTTTCCTCCTCATAATGGGTGTCAAAACTGCGGTGAAGTATCCTATAGTTCTCAACCATAAAGAATAATGTTATGGTTCAGACCTGATTATATTTTGGAAATCGCATGCTCCTCTTACTAGAAACGGTACCCTCAAATCTCTCCCCATTCTGCCAAAACTTTTACTTGCACATGTTATTAGGATATGAGTGTCTGCACAATGCCACACAGACCTTTGCTGATAAACTCTAATTAAGATTAAGACAGGACTTTTGGAAAGGATCCCATCATTAGCAAACATGATAAACACAAAAATACTCCCTACTTGTCAACCAGGAGCAATTCAGTAACCTAACGGTATCATCTGTTGCTAGGATACCAAGCTGACAAAGCTTCAATTATATTGTTCGACCATACCTATAGAGTTCTGTATAAGCAAAATATATCCAGACTGAAAGCATTTAACTTCATCCATGCTATCTGCAATTCACAGCTTCTTACAATGGTAAAAATCAGGTTAATAATTACACAGTGTGCTGAAAATTCTTTTCCATGTGTTATGTCTATACATGATTCTTTCTAATTTATCTGTGTGATTGATAGACATGTTTGCTTTGTAAAAATAAGAAAATGCAAGGAACGGAAGCTGTAAACATCTGCCATAACCAGTGGGCTCATCAAGATACTGACCTGTGCTTAGCATAAAAATATGTAGCAAATTGAACCAATTAAATAACATTTAGATTTTTCACTACTCTGCCTCACTATATAGTAGGATAAGGAGCCTCAAGCAAAGAGATAGGAATCCAATGAAAACTTGTTTTAAAAGCTAAAGAACAACCACCATTACCTAACAATAAACAAGAAATAGATGATTTATAATAAGGCTTTATGGCAGTGGCTTTTCTGGAATTATTTTTAAAGCTGAAGTTAGTAACTTTTACTCCAAAACATTAAGCTATCAGGTCTGCTTTTCTTTCTTTAAATGAGGAACACTGGGAAGTCAGCTCTCCAAATACAGGCATTTGACAAGGAGGAAAACAAAAAAAAAATCTTCATGTGTGAAAAGAGTCAGTCTGTGAATTAGTCCTTTGTGTGTATTTTGGCAACAGGGACTTTGGATGGCTTTCACAGAAATCTTGAGGAAAATACAGTTTTGTCTGATTGAACTCCATTCTTTTAAAAAAATTAATTTGATGTGCATTGGTGTGAGAATTTCAGATCTTCTGGAACTAGATTTACAGATAGGTATGAGATGTCATGTAGGTGCTGGGAATTGAACCTGGGTTCTCTGGAAGAGCAGTCAGTGTTCTTAACTGCTGAGCCATCTCTCTAGCCTGTGAATCCTATTCTTAAAGAGACACAGAACACAAAATAACTATTCTACATATTAACCTGCATTCTGTTTTCTTTGTGGGTAGATTGGTATTTTTTCGTTAATCTATAATGTCTATGTCTTTCACACACAATGTAACAAGATGGCAGGTGTGGATTAGATCACAGTTGGTAATTGGCTAAGGTAATTCTATGTCTGGAACACATACACACACAAACACACACAAATGCACACACACACCATGCACACAGACACACACACATACAAGCATACACATAAACACAAACACAAATACATACACACATAAATACATATACATACACAAACACACAGAAACATACACAAACACACACACACACAAACATACAGATACACACACAAATACTCAAGCTCACACAAATATGTATACAGATATACAAATACATACAGACACAAACACACAAATACACATACATACACAAACATACATAAATATACACACACAAAGAAATATGCACACATACATCATTTTCCTGAAAAGGGGAATCCTTACTTGTCTTTTTTATTTTTACAAAACTATCAGAAAACCAGAAATGATGCCTTTTTCTGAAATCTATTCTTCAAAAGTGGAAAGCAATTGGTTGAAATGATTTTCTAAAAGCAAAATTACAGCCCCATTTCAGTATGGTGTGCTGTGTGCTACTGTCTCCACCTCAGGGTTTAGACATGAACATGGGACAGGGATCTATACATAGACATCTTGCCTAATACAAATTTTATAATGAATTCAAATCAAATGCTCTTGAAATTCTTGACAGTGGAGTACTGCTGGGAAGGGAACTTATAAATTATGGGTGCCCCTTCTTTGAAAACCGCTTTGGAGGTTTCTTTGTGCATCGGCAAATACAGTAGGACTATGAGGCATTGTCTGGGTCCTCCTGCACAGCACCTGATAAAAGAATAAAGAGCTGTGACATATTCTTAAAACAATAGAGGAATTAAAGGGAAACAATGAGCCAGCTGCTTCATTAATACAATCAAAAGGGAGCCCAGCACAGAGGAGTGCAGATAATTAAGCACTACTCTCTTAGCCCTCCTTTCTATCATAAAATTGCTTAAAAATGTATTAACTACTTCATAGTTGTTAGATAGATCTGTGCACTTGTTTATTTAGAGTTGATTAATGCCTTTTTTCTGTATTCAGCAACATGCCAACTCACAGTTTACACTTGTTTTTGAAAACAAGAGAATAAGAATAATTGATAAAGATCTGCACAATACACAGCAATAAATCAAAATGCATTTTGCAAAAGGTCTTTCCTGTTTTAAACTAATCTTTAACATTTTTCATTTGTTATTGGTAATGTGGGGCATTTGAGGGCATTCAAGTTCCCTGGGCTGGCACACCTGAAATTGTTTTATAGGATACCCAGCAATTCCTAGGAGGGCTTTTCAGGGGGAATCAGACTTGATCTGCAACTCTGGATGTGTCTTTACTATTTGAGACAATATGCAATAGATTTATTAAATTACTTTTTTTTGTGATCAAGGGAGATGGAGAAATGGATGAACTGCATGCCAAGTTCAATGTTTTTCCTTCGTCCACTTTACAGAGGAAAAAAACCATACTTTTTTATGCTATTTATATTAAAACAGTTTATAATGTATTATAGGAAGGCTTTCATTTTTCAATTCTTCTGTAGGTAGCCTTTCCTTGCAGTTAATGATACATTTAATCGCTTAAGAACTGGGAAATTGATAACAAGATACTGAGTGTTAGTTAAATGTTAAAAGTCAGGCAAAAACTATATTCTGAATTTTCCTGTAATTTCTTCTAAGTAAACTTAGAAACAAATCCAATTTTAAAATAACAAACTGTACTAACCAAAGTGGCCAGTTTAGTATAGCTAACACACTTCTAGTGATTTTAGGATCTTAACTGAAAAGATAAAGAAAGAAATAGACCAGGAAACCCAGAGATATGTACAGCAGGATGCTCAAATGTACTCTGACACTAAGAAGATTGGAGTCTTACACATATGCTATACATAAGTTATACATCTATTGAGGCTCTGTTTATATAGGACTTTTTATACTATGTCAGTATTTAGAGGAGTTGGAGTATAATCTTTGGCTGTGAAACCTGGCTCATGACCAGTCTCTGCTTCTCTATTAACTTAGGTAAGTTTTCCTCAAATACCAGGAGACAACACATACAAACAGTAAATATACGTAGGAATAGTCATTTACGGAATTATTTCATGCAGTTGTTTATGGGAATATTTTTGTTTTGATGGAATCCACAAAACTCACTTTGTTAAGTTGCAGAGCAAAAGTAAATAGAGATCAGCTTCTCAAACATCACATGAATGTTCTTCGAAAAATACAGTCTGAATACCTTAGGTTACAAATTACTACGTCTATATGCATCACACAGACCCCTTGTAAAATGCTAGTGAGACTCTTTCATAAACACTATAAACTATAGCATCTTAAAGAAACAACTTTTTTTGCACAGTGAACCAACTTCTCAGAGCACATGTCTCGTCATTTCTAATATCAGAGGTTTATCACTTAGCATAAACTCATCAGGAGATATTGGTCCACATGGAGTTCAGAAACAAAGAAATGTGGCCATCTTTCTTATTTCAAAGGAGTTAGCTGTGACAAATCAGAAGCACTGCTGCCATAGTTTCTATGATGGGAATTTGAAGGCAGGCTACATAACGTTCTGTGATTGCTAACTCCTGTTCTCTCCAAAGACTTTCCTTGGCTTCTTCTTGAAAAGATCCTCACTAGATCTTTTCACTCTGGAGTGGAATTCTCTCCATGTGTTTGCTTGCTTGCTTATTTATTTATTTGTTTGTTTATTGCTTCCTTCCTTTAAGAAAGTGTCTCTTATGGAGATAATTTCCTTTTCCTTCTAGGAAGTATGTGGAGCTCCTTTCAGAAAATTGAACAGGATAATTCATCTCAGATTCTGATCACTGTTGAAGTGTATGGGCAGAGAGTTTTGCCCTGTAAAGAAAAATGCATTCAGAATTTCTGCAAACATTGTGACCTAAGGTTTGGGAAGACATAAGACTCAGCAATGAAACAAAAACATCTGTATGGATTTTTCATTTATTTGTTATTAATTGATTTATTTATTCACTTTACATCCCAATTGCAGGCCCCTCTCCATCCCACCCTCACAAACCCATCCTTCATTACTCCCTCCCCTTCACCTCAGAGAAGAGAAAGTCCACCGTGAGTACTAACCTGCCCTGGCAGATCAAGTTGCATCAAGACTAAATGTACTCTCTCCCATCGAGGCCAGTCAAGGCAGCCTAGCTAGGGCAAGGGAGCCCAAAGGCAGAGCAAAAGGATTCTTATAATCTTTAGCATCCTTGGGGTGTAGACTGTATTTCCTAAGGTATGTTATGGTCTGGCTCTGCAGCAACTTACACCAGTACATGATGTCTGCCATCAGACTAAATGGTTCTGGCCATCCAAATTTCAAAGGACCAGTCAAGGGGTGACATTGCACCCAAAGAGCAAGCTGTCAAGGATTTCACCCGCTGCTGATAAACTGATTACAAAGCTGCTTAAAACTCTGCTTGTAAACAAAAGCATTTATCAACTAATAATTTGCAATAAACTCATGCAACTCCCAGCTGAGCCCCTAACTGTAATTGTCTTTACCATCTGCCTATTAAAATACCATTCTTCATCAGCAATCAGGAGCAGAAGGGAGGAAATCTCCACCAAAATACGCAACTTGCAAGCTTATGAATAATCTGAGTGCATTCTGCACTTTCATTTCTGACTTGTGTGTTGGGTGTTCTTAATTTAAATTCTTCCCCAGCCTGGGAGGCTCAGAAATCAGGTAGGGGGAAAAGAGGAGGGGAGGGAGAAATGACACACTGTGCCTGCCGCTCTGCAGAGGCATAAATTATACAAGTTCATCATAGGAGGCTGTTTTTAATTTCTTTTTCCCTCCTTCCATTTCTCCGTGCAATATGCATTGCGGGATCACGATGAAACTCCCTTAAGCACTAGGCTGGAAATGAGCCTCTTAGTGCCTCTGTCAATGTGTCCATTTCCATCAGACTTCCTTGTTTTGCCTTTTTGTTTATTTATTTATTTTTTTTAATTCCCAGAAGCTCACCAATTTTCTCTAGGGAGCTAGATCCAAAGTGTGACATCAGTGGATGAGGTGAAAGACTGATAGCCCTTGCAGTATTGGTCAAATCCATGAAATAGAAATGTGAGCGTTTGGCAGGAACCTGAGTTTTCAGCCTTGGTTTGCAATTACTCAGGGATACTGCCCAGTTCCAGCTCCCATTGGGTCCCATGTGCTAGGAGATGTTCTGTACAGGTCACCTCTGAGAGGTAGGCTTCATCATCAGCCACATGAAGTGCTCCAATACTGCCCTTCGCAGAAATCTTAATGCTTAAGTACTGATCTTAAGCTTGATCTGTGGGCAAAAGCAGCCAGGAAAGGGGGCTGCATCTTTCTGCAAGCTGTCTTTAGTCAACATAGTCCATACCTTGGTAAAATTTATTAGCTTTTAAATATATTTACCCAAATGTTCTCCTAACAAAACAGCTACTTATCAAAAAAAAATAATTCCCAACAACCATACACTATTAAGTAATATGTGATGCTTGGAAAATTAGAAATTATAAATACTATGTATTATTTTCATGCTCTTTTGTTGCTCAGAGCATGTTTCCTGTCTCAGTGTTTTTCCATTCTCAGGGAACATTTTATCTGTCCATAAAAGCTCAGTAATTCTGAAGGAGATCATGGGTCGAATGCATCCTACGGTAAACAATGGCTACCATCTGTAATTAGGGTTCAAGTTCTAGAGATGACAATGTGTGGTGGGTTTTCTTATTGCAACATATAATTTTAAATTAATGTTTATGTTTTTATTTCACTTTATATGAGCTTTCCTTTGAGTAATTATTTTTCTTTACAATCTACTGTTAAATATAACGGAACTAATAATTTCCTGCCGTGGAGAAATGACAATGGCTTGCATGCACCTGTTTTTTTTTTTTTTTTTTTTTTTTTACTGTATCTGGTTTGTCAGAGGAAGTTAATGGGAAACAGGGATTCTAACTTTCTTCACAGGCCGTGGAGGCCCGGAAGTGTAGGCAGAACTGCATGGGGCCCTGATGCTTTAGCACTGGAGATGTGAAATATTTGAACAAAACCTTGTTATCAATTCCAAGTAACACAAAAATCTCCCACGTTGCTTATAGTGCGATGTACAATACTATCAAAACCATCTTTTCTTTTTATCCATTTTTCCAGACTTGAAAAATTTTTAAGTTGTGGAAATTTAAAAAAATAATGGTAAGATGAGTAGCAACTCTAGATCATGACTGTGCTCCAGTGGGCTGGATTTAGTGTCTTTTATTACATTTAAGGAAAGCGAATAATTATCATAGTCTTAGTGATTATATAGGTTGTTAAAATTACATAATCTAATACATAAGATTACAATCTGATGTTTTTAAGTTGCTTGTAAACGTACATAACAGTGGTGTGATGCTTCATTTATCTGGGTTTTGTTTCAGTACCAAAATATGCTTATGTCATGGTGTAGGTAAATTCAGAAAATTTTAATAATTTTAACTTAACCTTTTAAACATACTTTAAGTGTGTGGCTGTTTTGCATACATGTTTATCTGTATACCATGTACATGCCGGTGCCCAAGGAGGTCAGAAAACCATCAGATCGCCTAGAACGTGAACTGTGGATGACCATGAACTGCTATGTATGTTCTGGGAATTGAAGCTGGGTTCTTTGTAAGTGCAGCCAGTGCTCTAACCACTGAGCAATCTCTATCCACAGCCCTAACTTTTGTTTTAGTATCTAAAACTTTCAGGGTAGCTTATTGCAGATAAAGCCTTTTTTGAAAAGCTACTGTATTTTTACCATAATGAAAATAATTGTAGCATTATGATGTAACAGTTTATAGTAATAAATACTTTAAGGTAAAATATGGGTATTTATAGCTCATTTATAAATAATGCAACTTTTAACTTTGTTCATGATACTCTGTGCATTGACATAAGATTATTGATGTGGATATTAGGATATTATTGATAGATATAACTATATATATGATATGTAATCATTAGTAATTTACATATATTTTTTAATCTTAATTTTAAATGACTGACTAGTCAGGGAAGAATATAGTTTTGAAAAAAAGAAACAGCCAGCAGGTGGCGCTCAGTGCACACTGTGAAGTAAAGACAGAGGAAAAGAAAATGTAGGTTTTATTTATTTAATTCTCATCTACCTGAAATGTTGAAGTTGCTACACTAAGCTTTATAATCCCTAAAGATTTATGTTAATTGACTAAACAACTTTGTAGTAATTTACAGACTATTCTCCAATGCTCATCTGAATGGCCTTGCATTCAATTCACGCACCCTTGTCAAGATAACAAAACATAAAGATGTAACATCCATACACCCCTAACAGGGAAAGAACGGAAGTCTGGGTTGCTGAAGTATAACAAACACTATCCAAGTGAACAGAGCTAATAGTTTTGCTTGTTAATATGTGACATCTATCATTCTTCTGCTTTTTAGCATCTTGCTTTATTCTATAAAGGATACAAAATTCTCATGTTTAAAGAGTTCCATTTTATATTAAAGACATCTTAAAGTCCTGCCATAATAACATACTTTGAGCAGACAGATGTTTGATGCTTACTGAAATGAGTATGCTTCTCTGAATCACAAGGAAAGTTAACTATTTGTGCCAAAGGAGAAACAACTGTGACAAGTGTGAACAGTAAGGATTGTTACATCTGTAAAATTAATGTGATACTTTCCAGACCTATAGCCAGAAACATGAGAAAGATTTTGCATGAACATACACATAAGTTCCTCTAAACTCATCTGTTTTGTTCTCTTTCTATCATTCTGTTATGAGGGGAGTTATCTTTCTCACTTAATTTTATGTTGGGTATATCAAAGGTACTCTCAACTCTCTACATTCTGAACACTTATTGGTCATAAGTAAAAATCCTAGACTAGAGTTCTAGAGGTCAGGTTACTTAATGTGGTCTTTTCCTTCAAGGTCTTCATTGTTGAATTTCCAAGCAGTCATTAAAGCAGTCTGGAAAACATCCAGGGAATTATGAATAATCAGCATGGACTCGAGTCCCATCATCACCAGGAAGGGCTACTCAAGTAGGTGATTTTAGAATGTGCACAATGTAGTTTCTAGATGTCTTCTTGCTATGTAAGAACATGAGGCTTTCTGACAAACTACATGAGCATTCGCCAAGAATGGAAGCTAAAAACAAATTAGTCAAGAGCATTATAGCATCCCAAGGTGGGAAATAGTTTTTTGAGTAATCAAAATCCACAAGTAGAAAGGGAGTCCTAGCTAGGGCTTGTGCTTTCAAAGTCTAACTAACATTCAAGGTCGGCCCATCTCAGTCCAGTTAGGAAGGGCAGTGTGGAAGGCAGGGTGGCTTTCTGCCAAGGAAGTTGCAGATGACTGGTTAATCTTTGGGGAATCTACTGCAAATCCCAACTTTTTGCCTGTGTGACTATGAAACTAGAGCAAAAATAATTTTCTAAGACTCGCATGGCCTTCTGTTCCATTTTATTATGCAGTTTGCAATGACAAACTTTACTATTCACAATTTGGCACACAAAGGGTCAATCTGACAGCAACTATTGTTTCTAGTAAGATTAGCAGTACAATGCATAGTCTTTATGCAAAAATAGGTATATGTCTGCAGAATGGTGTCACTTTGCTATAGAAAAATGTGGTATTATTCTCTTGGTGCTTACAGGGAGACCCTTTTTTGGTATTTCATGGTTATTTCTTATTTGGACCATGTGATGACAGAATTGGGCAGAACTGGTTCTTGATTTCCTATATGAGTTTCAGTGAGGGAGGAGCACAAAACCAAGACAGAGTGGATTTTCTTCAGATGAAATTCTCAAGTGGAGCATAGCAGGGCAGGCAAAGGCTCAGGAAATGAGAGCAACTGCAGAGAAAGACTCCATTCTTGTGGGCTGCATCTTATCTGGAAGACCATCACAAACAGACAGGACAGCAGGATGGCAGCCTGGCTGGCTTCCTCCTCTTTCTAATCACACTCTTTCTATGATGCGTTTGCATCATAAGGCATCTAGGAATGAGTAGAGCAATCAGGAGAACAGTGATGCTTAGAGGACAGGCCAGGAGGTGAGCATTGCTCTGGGGCAGCCTGAGCTGGGTCATGTGCCCTTCCTGAGCTAACCAAGCCGCTGGTTAAGCTCCAACTATTCACTTAAAGAGCATACATATACACATATATGCATACATATATATACACACATATAATTTGTTTTTCTTTGATTATTCAGCATTTGACAACCACTCATCCAGAAAGCCTGACTACCTCATTAACAAAATAGTGTCTTTTGGAGTATCATTGCACAGTTTGAGTAAAATTGTTTAAACACTTAGTGTGTGTTTTTATTTTTATGTACAATACTGGAACAGTATTCTTGATCATGACATGTCAGTTGAATCAAATTTAGGAATAATGAATGGAAATACATTTTGCACAAAATTTATTTTGCTTTAGTATGAACTCTCTTTACCTAATTTACTTGAAATAAAACTCTATATTGTTTAGAAGTGGGAAGGCTTACACTGGGTGGGGCCCTAGTGCTCCATATTCATGGGACAGTTCAGATCTGCAAGTGTCAGCAGACAAAGCCACTGTCATGAAGAACTTCTAAGAGAAATGCAGCTACTTGTATTTAGGAGATATTCAGAGAAATCTATTGTGGTCTGTCTGGTTACTAAGATCAGGCTCCCTCAATAATCTCATGATTCATTATCTTGACTTTAAGCTTACCAAATCAAGAATAGCTTAAACAAACAAGCAAAAACCAAAACTAAAACCAAAACCAACCAACCAACCAACCAACCAACCAAACAAACAAACAAAAACAACCTTCTCTCTATTCTGCCTATAACCTGAAAAAATTGAAAATGAAGGTGGATTCAGTTTTTTTTTCTATAAAGAGGTTATAGTTTCTTTCAATAAAATTTAAGTCAAGTAAGGAAGGGACAGCTTACTGTCTTTCTTTATCAATAAGTTGGAAATGAAGAAGGAGATGAAATGGTATGCTTGGGACTGGTTTTGTTTGTTTGTTTTGCTTTATTTTGTCTTTTTTTCCTATACACACAAAGTGTTCACTAAGATGAGCTAGCTGAAGCCTTCAGGAAAGCCAAAATTTAGGGAGTAGAACATCCCTGCAGAAGGGACTGAAAAATTTAAGACAGGATATAATTAAGGCTTGAAAAGGATTTCAACAGAGGTAGGGTCAGGCTAAGGACAAATGGCGGGTAATGTTTTCTAAGTAGTGATAAGAGAAAGACAGGCGAAGGAGACTCAGTGTAAAACTAAAAGCTAAAACCCAGACTTAGGATTGTAGTTTCTGAGAACCAACGAAGTTCTGACATAAAATGACAATAAAGTCACAAACAAGGTTTTTCTTCTCATCCCCCACATATCAAAGCTTGAAACACTGATAAAGCATGGCAGAAACTCCCTCACCATAGATCCCAGTTTTATTTTCAGTAGCTTGAGGGATGACTCAAAGCTTTTCTAAAAATAATCAGGCTATCATGTGCTTCATAAGACTCTGCATCTCTTATGTGGTTCAGCCTTAGTTTTAGAGGCTGCAAAGTAAAACGATCCCAAAGTTCACTTGAAGTGCAGAAATGGAAATCTGCTTAGTGGGGACCAATCACTGAAGAGTCCCCAAGCTCTTTTCTTCATCCTTCCAGATGTGGTCTGAAGTAGAGCAAAACATTTTGAAAATCTGTTTGTTTTCCCTATTCAATGCTGATCACAAGAGTACAGAATTTCTGTTTTGGAGGCATCTTAGAGAGCTTCTAGTAGTTGTGAAGGTGAGAGAAACACAATGCCAAGGACTTAGATGATATGTACAAAAGATGTGTGTACATAAGATATGTGCATTTTATGTGCTTGCATGTACACACAAATACATATTTTCATATGAAAGTAAATCCCCTCCCCTATGGATTTCTGTAGAATGGGAGTTTTATTTAATAACAATAAAAAACAATGGAACCACAGGCTTGACATAAAGGCTTAGAGGCACAGAATATCCAATAGGGTGATTATGAGTTGGAGGAGTAGAATCAACACCTCTTATTACAAATCTCTTTGCTCTGTTATAGATGACAAAGTCAGTTCAACACTTTCTGATCGCACAAGTCTTCTATTCTAATATTCAACTTTATAAAGGGCCATTTTCTCTTTAGGAGAAAGCCTCAAGGATAGGTGTGCAATGCTGAGATATGACATGAATATAATGTCATCTTTTTAGAATGCAGAACTTATGGGTAACTAATGGACTACAATTATGGGAATAAGGTGGCCTTGATAAAGTAATGCTTCTGTACCTATAGTGATATGCATGTGCTTTCCAGCCTAAATCAGTAGAACACTAATGGATAGGAATCTGAACTTCCCATGAATAGAGTAGAACATGTTTGCTTTGTGTTCGTGGCATCCCAATTTCATCAGGATTGTGAAGTCAGATAATTATATGATATGAGGGATGCTCACATAAATATGTTGTGCAAGACTGGGGAAATGACAAGGGCTGTAAAGTACATGCCACACATATATGTAGAGCTGAGTTTAACTTCCAATGTCCAAGTTAAAAAACAGATATAGTCACACACATCTGTAATATCAGTGCTTAGGAGGCAGAGGCAAAGGCAGAAGCAGAGGCAGAGGCAGGACAGGTGAATTCTTCGAGCTTCCTGCAAGTCAGTCAAAGTGAGAACCTGTCTCAAAAATCAAGGTGGGGAGGAAGACTGAGGAAGACATTTGGTACTTGCCTCAGTGTGCTCCCATCACACACACACACACGCACACACACACACACACACACACACAAAATGCATGTGTGCATGCACACACAAACATTCATGACATGTTTGTGTACATGGCACATGTACACAAGGAAACATGGACACACATATGTATCACATAAATACAAATAAAATATGTTGTTGAAATATATCTAGATTCAGCAACCAAATTTTCATGTACACTACAAAAAATGTCTAACATATACCCCAACTAAGAGAAGATTTTCTGCTTTATCAAGATCAGATATATTTATAATGTTGCCTCTAGAAGGGCACATTATGTTCTGCATCTTACTGTGAACATAATGGAGCAGTTTCTGCAATGAAAATGGAGGATAAATATTTAAACTTTTGAATACATGGATCTCCTTTTGAGGAGAAAATAGAGAAAGAGATAGGAAGAGCCAATATATATATATATATATATATATATGCCCACTAACATACATTTTTCCAAAGACACATGCAACTGCATTTTAACTGGAGAGGATTCCAAAAAAGTAAATAAAATACTGTCCAACCTTTAGTTTTAGGTAAGTTAAAGCAATGAGCAATAGTCGACCATCCCTGTGTACACTGTTAGAGAAAGATGTATGATGTTTATTCAATCACCCACATTTGGTGTAAAGGACCTGTGGAAACTAAATGATCTTAGACCTGATATCATGCAATAAAAAGGCAACAGAAGATTAGCTGTGAGAAGTTTAAGTTATCAGAACAGCTAGTCTCATGAAGTCTATCATCTGGAAGACATTTTTTTTTAACATTCCCTGATTGTCTATGTTCCCCAGTGAAAGTTATTACATTCCTCTGCCCATTTTTTAATCAAAATCATTTCCAACTTATTTCAGGCTGTCACAGTAATATTTTCATACAAGGAGTGCTGTAACCTAATTCCTTCATTTGAATAATACATTCGCTTTTAATTACTGCAACTTGATCTCAGATTATTCAAATAACTGTTTCATTTTTATGCTTACCCTGACCCCAGTGTATTTATAGGCTTTTATCCTTACCTGATACCAGTGTAATGTAATTATAGATTGTATTTTAATCATCTACTATATTCTAGTGAGTTTGTTTAAATCACTCCAATCCAGAGTCTTTTATTTCTATGCCTTTTAAAATTCTACAATGGCATTCTCTTTGCATAAAAGCAACATTTTTTCTTTGAGTTCACAACAATGAATGAATGTTTCATATGCATTGCTAGCTGCAGTTCTGATTCAATAATATTTACAAGATGGTATATAAAATCAGGTCTTGCTTTGTAAAGCACATCTTTTGGGATCTTTACACCTGTTGTTTTCCACAGTGCAGCAACCCCCAGATCCACTCCTATAAACCCCAGACAACATTGTGCTCATCATCATTATAGCTATGTCTGACCTCAAACCCCTGTAAGTAGTCCCTTTATTGTAAGAACGCATCTCAGGTGTCATGGGGGTAGGATAGATTTATCTGATGGGAATTATTTTGCCTCACATTTTTAACATGCAACTTCTAAATTCATTTTTAACTGGTATCTGACCTCTTGATGCAAAGGCTGATGTTTAAAAAACAGATCTTAAAAATAATACAGGAGTTTGGACTAAGAGTATTATATTTTAGTCACTATTATTCTAATGTTCATATTGTGATCAGAATAACAGGCCTGAGATGTGCATTGTTTGAAAGGGGTCTGATTAGTAGGAGTCTTTACTGTTGCTGCTCTTCACAGGTAGTCAGCTGTGGAAGAACTTAACAATGGTACAGCTGTCTTTCAGATCCGTCCCCTTTTGCCTCCTGACTCGCTGGTAAGGTTCAGACTCAAGAAACCTTGCACTGCTTCCTGTCCTCCATGCTTCTGTAAGTCGATATGTCTAGAACATAAACTTCGCAGTTTCTCTAACTCCAGTGAGACAGCATTCATTGCGTCCCCATTGGCCTATGGGAGCAAACTCACGCTCCCTATCCTGGCATCCTGAAAGTAGAGAGTCCTTTTAGCTATCACTTTTGATTAGAAGGAATTCAATCACACAAATGACTTGAGTATTTGCACAAGCCAAGAAGTGGAGAGGGAATACAAATAAGAAAGGGAGGTATAAACTTCTGGGTTCTGAAATTAATAGTTAACAAAAACCAGGGCTTTTCATAAATCAAAGCCGGTTATGACCACAGGGCCCCATCATCCAAGTTTCTAGCTGTGAGTTAGACTCCCTCTTCCCCCTTCAGGTCTTCCTTATCTTCAATCCCTTCTTTTCCTCGTAGTAGACAATGCTATGAAGACAAATGCCTCATAGATAAGCACATTTAAATCAGGAAACAGAGTACAGTTTAAAAATCACGACTACCTTCAATCAGTGAGGTTTCAGTGTAGTTTCATTTATTGTTGAGTAAAAATTAATGATTTTTTTTTAAAATTAGTTTCCACAGTTAACAAACTCTTGAATTGTAAATGAAAAGACACAAATATTTGCCTAACATATCAGAAACAAAAGGCTATGCGACGTCTCCTTTCTGGTTGTGAAATCGGTCTGAGGAATAAGGAGCACATTAACTTTACTTTCTTAAGTGCTAGCTGTTAGACATTACTCAGAGAACTTTGGAACTAGGTCACTGTTACACAATGCTCTGTACAGCCTAGTGGAATAATGGCATGAAATGAGGATTTGGGGAGGAACTGCCTGATAACTTGCAAAAATGAATCTTGCTGCTCCCCCCTGCCCCAACCTCCGTGTGGAAGCAAAAGCTTCCTTTGGGATTGCCTCCACCATTTGGTGCAACAGTCACTTTGGCTATCACAATACAAGCTTCATTAGACACGTAAGATGCAATTGTCTCCGGGAGATCAAAGGACAATCTATTAAATACAGCAAGTGGAACTCTAGACTGAAAGACTATGAAAAGTTAGAATTTTACGGTGAATCAGAATGTAAATTGTGCTAGCATACTGTGGCTAAATGCAGAACTGAAGATTAGCTTTATTAAGGGGAAATTGACAGTGGGCTTGAACGATGTGGAAAATGTGAGAAGGTGCATGAATTCTAAACAACCTGCTTTGTGTACTATATTAAACTGAGTGTTAGTGCAATGCTGGGGAATTCAGAAGCATGGCTGGCTTACCTTGAAATTGTTAAGAAATATAGAACCAAATAATAATAGGTACCCTGGTGTTTACAGCAAACACCATTTTCATAAATTCAAGGATGCTGAAAAGACCGCTTATGTGAAAAAGAAAAAAGAGCCCGATATCAAATGTTTTCATCTGGAAGAAATTGGGACACATTGTACACTGACCATTTCTCCAAATATCTGTATGAGTTTTCCTCCTTATAAGTGAAACTAAGAACTTAATCCTAGTTGTTTTAAATAAAAGCTTATTAGAATTTCTGAAGGCTACAGCTCTTGTCTGCCTGAAGGAGAAAGACAGGAGAAAGGGAAATCAAATCCTCTGTGCTCTCTAGGGAGTCCAAATTTGACTTTGCTTCAAATGCTTGCTTTATAGTTAGCATTTATGACAGATTTTACAATGCCAGAATGTATATTTCATTGTATTATATCATTTATGTCATTTACAAAATTCTATAAAATTGCCCTGAAATCACAGTAAGCATAGCAATGTACCATGAAACCAAGAAAATAATTCACAAATCCACATCTCATTTTTGAGAATATTATCATGGAGTCAGGAGTCTGAGAATGAACCTCTCCATTTTAGATTCTTGAACACAATTAACTTAGAGCATTTTCCAACCCCTGAAATAAAACACTGAATCTTAAAGAAACACACACACACACACACACACACACACACACACACACACACACACTGTTGGTTTAGAAAAATATTGGGAGAAGAAATAGAAAAAGTAATCATTTGAAACAGGAAATGTGATGACTATTCTTGGTTCTCCTTTTGAATTACCCCTGTCCAGGTGGCTGGGCAAGCCTAAGATTTCCTTGATTGGCTTTTTGAAATGGGAAGACCCATCCATGCTAAATGTAGCAGTAGCCTACATAGAAACACATGGAAGGAGGAAGACTTGCTTTATGCTTGCTTTCTTTCAGTCTGCTGGCAAGTTTAAATGTCCTGTGGCTTAAGCATTCCTTTGATTGTTTTAGAACCTACTTCTTAAAGATTCTATCATAGACTATCTCTGTAAATCCCTCTGGGACTACAGCCCCAAACTGGATTGATAAAACTCTGAACTCTGTAACTATCAACTTCCTGGACTTTATTCCATAGATTAACATTGTTAGACTACTCAGATCACAGCCTGTACATCCCTCTAATAATCTAATAATCCTTCTTTATATGATGCACACACACACACACACACACACACACACACACTCATCTATTCTATCCCTTATGTTCCTTTAGAGAACCCTGAGTAATGTAAATGAACTTCTATAAACACTGCAGTGAAAATATAAGGAAATTATCATATATTCTGCAGATATTAGGAATACATTATCTTATCATATATTTAAATTAACATGTTATACATAATTATTTATTAAATCCAATATGTATGTACATAATCTATAATTCTTACTTTCAAACTATTTTTACAAAACCTACATGTTCTAATAGTAAACATTTTCTCATGATAATCTAGTATTGTCATCAAATCTCAGGAATACTGAAGTCTGGCTCATGTTTCAGAAGGCAGTGCTTAGTGCTTCTGTCTCTTCTTGAGTCTCACGATCATTTTAATGGAGGAATCAACATCTAAATATTCAGAAATCAGTCTTTAAAGGGCTTAAAAGAAGACAACAGGATAAAAAGAGGGGCCTCTGGGGTATTACACTCTACTTACAGTGTCCTTCTAGTTGCAGATCCAGAGAGTCACTGGTTTGTAGGTACACTTCAGGGAAGGGTGGGCTTTCTGCATTCCCAGATACCTGGGCTGTGCTGACCAGGTGCTGGCTTCTTGGCTCCCTTTCATTAGGAAAATCTCTTTTGTGAGCTGCTGCTTTTACAGCCCATAGACCTTGAGCACCTCACCAAGAACACTTGCTGTTATTCCTTTTGCAATGTTACCACAGACAACAATCATAACAAAGTGCAGAGGGGTAGATTTAAATAAATATATATACATATATATGCATATGTATATATATACATACACACATATATGTATGTATATGTATGTATGTCTGTATGTGTATATATATATATATATATATATGTTTGTTTAGCTATATCCACATGTGTGAGTGTTCATATATCTGTTTTTTTTTTTTTTTAATCTCATTTAGATCTGAAGTTAGAAGGTGGTTGTGAGTCACAGATACAAAGAAGAAAGGTGAAAGGGATTGAACTTAGGTCATCTTCAGGAGCAAGAGCCATGGTTGTATGAGCTCTTAACCTCAGCTGTCTCTATAGTCCTAAAGAAATGGAGCTTTTACAATCAGCCAAATCTACATGAAGAATTCAGCTCTGAACATTCTGCATCTGGAATAAGCCTGGACAACATAATCCTTCAAGACTCCTCATCTGGAAAATGGAAACTCTCTTGTCTTCCCTCAGATAGAGGCTCTGATCGAAGGGGACCACTTTAAAATAAGGGCACCCAACACAGACAGGAGGACAAATGAGAGTGTGAGCCCTATTTTTCCTGCTCCTTTGTCATAATTAGTTTACTTGGAATGGCAAACCTATTCCCTGGAAGCTTCAGCTGGGGCAGATTGTGAAATCTCACCTGCTGGAGGCATTGTCCTGGAAGGCACTGGCCTTCAAAATCGTGTTCCATTTGCTATTCTTCTGTTGGCCCTGGATCCTGTGGGCATGATTTATATCACTGATCTCAGACTGTTATTCCCAACAAAGAAGATTGGCCGTGTTTAGCTCTCAGACCTCTACTGTCTGCTGAAATGTTAAAATAAATGTACACTTGACAATGTTCTGCATTCTTGGAATCTACAAAATCAGATATTGGTTGCAAAAAACCTAACCCTTGAGATTTACATATATTTCTAATCCCATGGAGTCCTAAATTATTAGATTTCATCTAAATTATTAGATTTCATTTGCTTTTGTTTTACAAATCATAAACTGAGTTTTGTTTGTTTGTATTTTGAAGGGAAACTGCTAAGCAAGAGAACTTTAATCAGTGTGGCTCTTGACAATAATGTATATTTAACATGCATGTCTTATAAATATACATTTTACATATTTATTTAAAGAATTATGAATGAGGATTTGTACAAATGTACTTCAATACATAACTTACCATGGCTACTAAGGTTATATTTGTAAAAATCTTATGAACAAATGTGAGAAAAATGTAGTTTGGAGACAGTAGCATAGATTCTAAACTATGTTATCAGTACTGTAGCATTGATCTGTTTCTATTCAAAAATCTAGTTCTATGCTGCATTTTAAAATTTCTAAAACAAACATGAAATTACACACACACACATACACAGATAGACATACATGCATATACATATATGTGTGTATGTTTAGATGTGTATGTTTTGTGCATCTGACTGTGTAACATAATTTGGGGCATTAATTTAAAAAATAACAACTATAAATGTACAAAAATATTTATATGAACAACACTCCTGGAAGGAAACTCCATTTCTAACAGTCAAACTTGATGCGCATACTGGTTCCCTGGCATGCTCAGCTCAGAGCCATCTGTCGGTTTGGCACTGTGCCCACTCCCAAGGAGTTATGCCAGTTCAATATGATATAGGTGACATCAGAATGAAGGTTTGAGAGAAAAAATTGTGGAATGAGCTCTGAGCCTTCCTTTACTCCAGAACTTTGATCATTTACTTTATTAGAATAGGGAATTTGTGATAACGTCATGGACTCTATTTCTGAAAACTCTATGAAAAAGTTTACTTTCTGTTATTCATGGAAATATTAAAAGTTTGCCCAATTGGGAAAAGTTAAATATTTTATTCTAGAATCTGACTTGGACTGACTATAGCAGTACACACATTCTTGAGTAGATATCAACATGTGTAATTCCTATGTTTCCTGTGAAGGGGCAGCAATGAAAACACCCACTGCTAGAATTTTCATTGAAAGCACTTCTCTTTCTTCTGTCAGCTTCACCATGTTTATATGCACCATGTTTATATGCAAACTAACATTTTGAGTTTCTGTTCTATTGCTTGGGGTCAAAAATAAAAATTACATTTTTATGCCATTGTTTTAGAAACCTTTATCCTGTCAAAATACATAAAGTTGTTTACTATCCTGACAGTTTAGCAAAGAAATTATAGACAAATACTTGTGAGAGAAGTTAAAGAAATTGGCACTTTTCAATAAACCTGTGGTTCAAATTATCTTGAGTCTGAGAAAAGTGAAAATAACTACTCTGATATGCTTTGAGCATCATGGTATTCCCTTTAGGTTCTATGAACCTAGATAGATGTTTATATACTTACAAAATGAGAAGCAATGTTGAGGAGATAGCTGAGTGGGAAGGAGGAAGCATAAGCCTAAGGACCTAACCTCAAATCACCAGCATTTATGGAAAGGCCAGGTAGAGTAGAGTGGCACAGGTCTAACTCTGGCACTGGTGGTGGTGGTATGCACACACACACACACACACACACACACACACACACACACACACACACAGGCATACACACCAAGAAAACAAAATAAGTAACGTAGAAAAATAGAAAATATCTTTCAGAACACATTCTGGTTATATTATTTCTGACTTTAAAATTTGGGGGAAATGGAATTACCCGGTCAGATTAGGGAACTCAAATTATGAGTGGCGAATAACCCATCATGTTTGTCCATCTCATCTGTTTCCTGTATGTTTGAAACAATCAATATGCTCCAGAAGGTATGCAGAATGCATGGCAAACAATGAAAAGTACAATGCTTCCAAGTACTCACTCTGTGGGATGGAGTGGATCTCTTCCCTACTGCCCCTTGCCCTTGCCTTTCTATGCAGGCCTCACATCCCCTCAACAGAGGAATGTTCAAGATGCACCAAGCTATGCATGCATAAAGATGGAGATAAGACTCAGCTCAGAGCGTAGTAGATTTTAAAAATGTCATGGTGACAAACTAATGCTGTACAATCTATTGTAATCTCATTGTTTTTAAACTTTGTTGCTTTCCTTGCCTTTATGTAATTGTTTTCCTTGCCTTTATGATAACACTAATTCCTGCTTCTTCCTAAACTGGTTGTGAATCTGAAGATTATATGGAACATATATGGAGAAGGCTGGATATGAAATCTTAAAACAAGCTAGTATGATTTAGACGTTCATTATGATCTGTGACTTTCCTATGACTTAACTCTTGTTTCTGATTTTCATTGATCTTTATCCCCAGATTGAAAATAGGATTTGAAACTGAATGCGCCCCTTTTGAACGGAAGTTTCCTTTCCAAATACAGCTTTCTGCTAAATTACAAACTAATGCTGTACAATCTATTGTAATCTCATTGTTTTTAAACTTTGTTGCTTTCCTTGCCTTTATGTAATTGTTACTTAAATACTTGCTTTTGTAAAAGGAAATAAAAACACCAATAAAGAAAAAAAAAACATGTTAAATTATTACTATGGAATTAAAGCCATATATACTGGCCAGTGAGACAGCTCAGCAAGTAAAAGTTCTTGTTTCACAAGCTGACAATCTGAGTTCAGTCTCTTCCTCCTATGGTGGAAATGACTCCTAAATATTGTGCTCTAATCTCCAGACTGAACACACAGTGCCTGTCCTCCTGCCTGCCTGCCTGCCTGCCTGCCTGCCTGTCCCTCCTCTCACATACACAGACACATGCATGCTATAAGTAAAATATCAAAACCATATAACACAGCCTTGGTCTATTATATACTCCATATTTTTCTCATATCCTCTGCATGCCCATTACAGATCCGAAGAAAAAGTGATGGTAAACCCATTAAGTTTATGTGCTTTTATTTTAAATAGAACGGACTGACAAGTTAGGCTTCAGATTTCTGTGGAAATGGTTTTGAAGTTCAGGGTTGGGCTTAGGAAAGTCTCACTGTGAATGGCACAGCAGAAAGCTTTGCCTTACCTTCTGTTTTTCAAATATACATTGCATAGATTCCCACCCAAGTTAGTTCCTAACAGGGGCACCTCTTTTCTAAACTGTTCTCCACTTTCTCCTGCACGTGATTCTTCTCCCTTCAATCTGCCTCATACAGATGGGCAAGGCAACGTTCCTTTTGTGTTCCTAGGTTGTTCTATCTGTTCGATACTTTCTCCACACTATGGCCATTCTTATCCATAGCCCACACATTCTTTAAGCATATAGCATGCACCAGAATCTATTATTCAGCATTCTGACTCTTCCCAGATAAGCCCTGGTACTCTCCCTGGATGATATCTACTCACTGGTGCATTGTTGAATTCAGACAATTCGGTTGAACCTCCTGTACCTGTGGGAAGGATGCCCTTTCTGTTTTGTGCACAGTCTTATCCTTAAAGCCCATCAGAATGTCCAGAACAAGTAGGAATGCATAAAAATGTGCTAAATGAAGGAATGCCATTATTCTCACAAATTGTCAGGAACATTAAAGGGGGCACTGTTACTGTAGGTCCTAGTGAGCAAGGTATGAAAGAGAGGGCTCATGGTGGATTCAATGAATTCTTGCTTGAATTTACTCATGCATAAATGCACCCATCATTTTATCATGTCTTTTTAGGATTATACTTCCTGATATTGAAAGGTCAAGTCCCTTGACTCTGGGAACATACTATCCAATTGGGTAATGAACACAGCTAAACTCACAAACACAATGTGTTATTCGGACACAATTCAGATATCAGGCTCGTCATACAGTAGTGCTTGCTAGTGCAGTTTAAGGGAGTAGAAAAATCAGTGTGCCAACAGTGGTAGAAAGCTTGAAGAAGGGAGATGGGATTTGAGTGGATACATTACAACCCTATGAGGCTAATTTTGCAGGCAGTGAGTGGTCCTGCAGTAATGAAAACCCTACTCACTAGTATTGTGTTTACCTTTGGTCATGGCAAGAGAACGGCACTCTTTTCTGTCACAATGCAGATAATGTAGGAGACTGTGAGAAATTCCTCTGGGCGTGTGTGTGTGTGTGTGTGTGTGTGTGTGTGTGTGTGTGTGTGTGTTGGTGTGTCTGTGTGAATGAGTGGGGATTCAGATTCTCAGGCTAAATGGTAGTTTATTCAAGTTTTGTGAAGATGTGGCATAGCTTCAGAATACCTGGAGCTTAGAAGGAGGGAGAGAATCAAATGAGGAGAAAAAACAAAGCGCACTATGCTCTTCCACCCTAAAGTAGCCCCAGACTACTGCCAGGTAGTTACCAAATACACAAGAACATCCCTGGAGTGTGTTGAATTGGCTAAGTCAGATAAGGACATCAGTAGAGTCACTAACTATCATAACACACGTCATTTGGGGACTTTTCCATGTCTTTTGAATTGTATTCATAAAATGCATTCTAAATACAGTTAGCTTTTGTCCTGAATACGAAGAAAATTTTAATTTGTATTTAGGTTTTCATTTTTAATTACACAGGTGACTGCTTAAGTATACCCATTAATATAAGAAATTAAAATGTTTACTTAATAATTTGAAATTCACTGTTGTTTTAGAAACAGACCAAATGAGCCCTTTCTAATCTGTTTCTAGAGTAACACATGTGCAGTTGGCCAGTGCAGGGTGATCTGTCTTCACCTTATAGGTGTAATATGCAGTGAGAGTAAGTGATGGGCCTGCTATACATTTTCAGATAAAATGCCTTTAGACATTGCTCTAACAAGACTCCATGCTATTAGTATTCTCCCTGGGATCAATTTTAAAAGTTGTAACATAATAAAAAAATGGTTGGACTACATTTCCCTACAGCTTTCGTTTTACTATGTTGCATGAAATATGCCTTTATTGGCTATAGCATTACTGGAGGTAAAATATACCGGGCACTGAAAAAATTCTGTCACTTTGTATTAGCTGTAAATTATTGACTAGTATAAACCCTAATTTCATTTGTCACATTCTGTTGCATTGCTGCTTGTCCCTGTTCCCATTCTGTCATTCTGGCAGGCCCGCGCTGCCCCAGGTATCACGGCATCGCCATCTGCACCCGACATCTGTCTCTCTATTGATCACACGGGTTTAGCACTTGATCAAACAGAGCACAACAGAATACATCTCTTTTTGCAATACTGCCAATGCCAACTGCTGCACAAAATCTACGACAAAAGCCTCCCTTACCTAGTTTGGAATCTGCATTCACATGGCTCTGCCTTGCTCTCAAACTCAGTGTTTCCTCTTTTCTCTTAGACTGGGCAGGAGTTACATTAACATAAATCCATTCTGTATATATTTGAGAATTAACCAGACTGAATGAGGCCCAAGCCAGTGAAGAAAAATAGAGACCAGGATAGTCAGGGAATTACTGCACGCTGGTTAGGTCTACCTAGGTAAATGTCCTTGTCTCTCCTTTATTTGTTTTGAGGACGTTTGTGACTACATAAAATCTTTTCTGGCCGGAGGAAACGAACATTCCGTGTTGGTTTGTTGTGTTACCTGACTTAGAGATGCCTAGGCTTTCCCTTGTGGGTCAGCCCTGGGGAAGGCTCTGGAAGCAATCACAGATTTCTAGTTAGCTGCAGGGAAAACCAGGGTATTTTCAAAAGGGCTACGGGGTGTTACCTGTGTGGCTTTCTCTAACCTTAAGGAAGGTCCACATGCACAATGGGGAAAACCAGTGCCAAGATGTTGCAGAAACCAAGCAACACAATGGAAAGATAAGGCTAAGGGGAGACATTAAAGGAAGGGAAAAAACCAGACCGGCAGCCAGCATTTCTACTTCCCAGGAACACAATGGTAGGATTAAGGTCTGCAGTTATGTTTGCTCTCATATTTTCACACTTTCCACCTCGAGACAAATTGTTTCCAGAGAGAATATCTTACACTCACCGTGTAAACAAATAAATAAAAATGCCTTTAAATTTTTAAGACTGATAGCCATATCATGTTTAAAACCTATTCAATATCTTACCAGCCAGAGATTGCATACTTTATTTATAGCCTCACAAATTACCTCGCGGGGGAGGGGAACAGAGTAAAAGCTTTTGCATTAAAACTGATCAAGTTATTTTTTTCTTTTAATTTTAACTGAATCATGGTGGTTATAAAATTAGAAACCATTGTTTAAAAAAAGAGGCAGTATTATACCACAAGACAAGTGGGTTCTATGCATTATTCATACAGTGTTTTGTAGCCAAATACATTACAGTATATAGTGGTACCAACAGATTAATATTTTAGCGCTAATTGAAATTGTTCTTTCCACAAAGATTAAGCCTTTTCTACCCACCACACTTCAGTCATTAAATAACACTTTTACTGCCTTGTCGGAATGATGTCTGACGTTAATACAAAGCTATATTAAAGCACTCAAATGACCAGTTCTTTTGTGATGTATTCTATATGATCACACACTGGGTCAGAGTGGGCAGTATGCATGAAGTGGTATCAAGTGGAAGCTAATTAAAACATATTCTTTATAGAACTTTACAGAAAAAAAGGAGCGGCAGTCATCAGAAGGTATTCTGAAAATGGCATTTTTAAAAGGCTTGCACATGCTTTCTTCCTCTCGTGTAAGGGTAATTTTTGACATAAAGGTTTTATTGCAGGCTCAAATCTTCAGCTGGAAAATGATTTTTATGGTGTCAATAAAATTGTAAAAACACTTTCAGATGTTCTTTAAATATAATTTTTTATTTTCTGGAAAATCATATTTCATTTTCTAAACAGAACTTTCAGTATTTGCTACCTTCCCTTCCAACTAAAGTCTTGAGATTAGTGTTTGTAGTTTTTTGTTTGCACTGCTGCTATTGCTCTGTTAGGACCATTACTATAGTACACTTGCATGCACACAAACAAACACACACACACAAAACCACAAACCAGACACACACACACACACACGCACTAGGCATACACTCACACAGCCATTTGACACACAAACACCAGAAATACACACACACACACACACACACACACACATACACCATATGCACAATCATACACACAGACACACACACATACACACACACACACACACACACACACACACACACACACACTTTTCCAGACTGTCACAAAATTCAGAAAACCAGTTCAGTTTATATCAATGAACAATTTGTTTGCTCACTACGAAATTTTTCCTCACACTAGGTCAGCTACAACCAGGGACAGTTTAAAAAGCTCATATATGAGCTTACAAACCATATCCTGGCATTATTTTCTGTTATCTCTCAGACACAAAATGTGTTAAGAAAAACAAAACAAAATAATATCCTGTATATTTCTGTAGTATTGATGGGAAATTCAATTTCACCTGATAATTTCATTTACCATTGTAATGACAGCCAGAGCAATGCATTAAGCAAGTAGTGCTCACAATGTTTAGGAAAAAATGAGTTGAAAATATAAAGACAATTTTTTTTTTTAAAAAAAAAAAACAGAATATGACAAATGCACCAAGGACAAGAGAACAAAACACTTAGGGTAAATACTCAACCTGAAGAAGCACACCCAATCTTCGCTTGAATATTCCTCATTTAACTGAGAGTGATTATTTAGCATGAGTGAGAGGTAAAGCACCATTGTTCTGTATGTAGTTATATTTTTCCTGATATTTCCTGGTGGAAGTAGTATGCATTGTTACTGCTACGGAATGGCAGAGTACTATACATTGATCACTCAGGAAGTTGGGTTTTGCATTTTAAAAAGTTGAGTCGGGTGAATAAGACTATCAAATACTAATTTTGTTGAGTTTACTTCAAAGTTATTAATTAATTCAGGGATCTTGTGTCAGTTATCTATCATTTAGAAACTGAAACTTCTTATTCTTAGCCATACATTTGTTTTCCTCATGGAGTATGCACTTTAGTAAGTCAGACCTCTGACAGCAACCCTAATTCTAAAAAAATCAGAAAGAGTTATGTAAACCTGAAGACTTGCCAAGAGAAGGTTCAGCCTAACGTGGGTGGATGAGCGGTCAAGTATGGGGATTGTTGGAGGGATCAGAGCAACTGTCTATAGGTGGGTGCTCTCTGTGCATGAAGCTTATCCCTTCCTTTCTCTTTTTTCCTTCTTCCCCCATTCTCCCCTCCTTCTCTCTCTTCCTCTTCCTCTTTCCTTTTTTTTTTTTTTTTAAAACCAGGATGTCAATAATGTATCCTAGGCTGAGCTGTCTTAGTATTTATAATCCTCTCTCAATACCTTGAGTGCTAGGATGTGGATTGCACAGCTGTCCCGTGAGAGCAGCCTTTCCAGAGTGGTTTCTATGGTCTTTGGTGTCTACACATTTAAAAGTGTGACTTTGATGTCACAAAATGTACCATTAGAACTTAACTCCTGATCTCTAAGAACTCAGGCTTCAATCCCCAGCATACCATTAGATAACACCACTTATCATGATGAGGATCACAGCTAATTTCAGGTATCTTAGAGCTTCCCTGTTTGCTTTGCTAGCAGGGAACCCCAAGAGAGTAGCAGACGTCTTTGAGTGATCCTATCTTGCCAGGTTGGTCCTGCTCAAGTAAGTTGGAGATGATTCTAACACATTCAAAAATTCCTTGCCTACTGAAATCATGCCATGCCAATTGTTGAATGGATACAGTAAAAGGATTTTGTGCTTTCCCCAGCAATTATGTCAAGAGAAAACTGTACTCAGGTGGCTTACAAAACATGTATAAATGGCCTTGGTGCCCTAATAGAATTATGAAGCATCAACATTTTATACCTTAGATTTACCCATGTATTCAACAGAATAAGGTTTCCCAGATTCAAATGCCTATAAATAGAGGGAAAAATATTTAGGCGATTATCTAGAGGGTTTATGACTGCCACCAGGTGAATTGAGGGGGGAAGGGCTGGAAGCACAGGTGCTGTGTGTGTACACTAGAGACAACTCCTAAAGTTCATGTGACTAATTATTAAAATAGAAACAGAGCTGCTTGTCTATTCTACATAGATATGCTAAATCATAAACTAAGCAGTATTTAAATGTTCTACACTGACAAGGAGGGAGAAAATATGTACATGAGCTTTAAAATATGCATGTAGTCACCACAAACAACCAACTGTTTCCTGTTTATGACAAAGGAGTAAATAATCCATTGATCTGGCAGCGGGGCACCTGCTTTGCAACCGACTCCATATCAGTAGTCCCTGAACCCTCATTATTTTTCCTCAATTAAAGTTCATAGTCTCAGAAAGTCTGTGCTGAGCAGATGTACAACTGTTCTTGAGAACGGAACACAGAAGAATCACAAATTTAGAAAACTACTGCCATTTCATAAACCCCAGAATCACATCATTTGCTGTGGGTAAGAAACATTACAAACAGTATGTCTCTTTTATAGGCTGCAAAGCCGGCACATTACAGAAAAGAATATTAAAGTTCAAAACTGTCACATGAGCAGTACATTATGAATACAGTAATGCATTTTTTTATGATTCAAATAATGGTTACCAAAACGAGAAAAAAATAAAGTCTTCAGTGGTTTATAATGTAAAAATTGTGACTGAGAATTAGACAAAATTGAAAATATGAGAAAAACCACACACAGAGTAATGATCTGCAGAGAAGCACAGAACGCAATAATGAATGCACTTCAGAAAATATGGATTCTACTAATGTTACTTTTATTTTCATCTTTTACGTAAGTTTGAATCCTATAAGCACTGATCATTAAGGCAAGCTATTTAAATAATAAGTGCAGCAAAGATCTAGCTTCAAATATAACCAAGAGACTCTCTGTAGAAGAATTAAGAAAAAAAGTCTAGCTAGGGTCAAATACCATTTAAAAAGCCACATAAATACAGTTTCCGTCATTCCAAACCTCCCTTTGTGTTTAAGAAAATGAGGAAGGAAGGTAAGCAACCACTGAGATGCTGATTCGGTTTTATTCTCTAAATATTATCTCAATGAGACATTGAAGACCACAATTCGCAGGAAATAGGAAGTTTCTCTGTTTTTAGCTCCTTCTTCTCCAAGCATAATTCTGACTGCACAGTGTGAGTGTCATAGAATGTGGCAGATTGCAAGTCTTTGGGTCAGAGTGTATGCTTACAGTAGCAATGGCTACACCTGTTGTTTCATTTTTCCAGTGAGGAATGTGTTACTGTTTTCTACTGTTCAACACACCCACTCCAATACGACTTAAAGCTTTACTACTACACCTATCCATTAATAGAACTACTTTAGTTATCATTAACTAGCATAATGGCTATCATAATTGTTACTAAGCTAATTATGGACAGAATATGCTTGCTCCTTGGCCAAGCCATCTCTTGAAAACTATTTCCATTTTCCCATGTAATCCTAACACCATTTGTGAAGACAGAGATAAATCAGCATAGGGCACTAGTGAAAGTGTGTAAAAACCTCACAGTATGATGAGTGGCTGGGAAACATTTTTACCCTTCACTTTCTCTCACTGTTTTGTGTATGGTTGAGTCAAGAAGGGGCTCAGGAGGCATAAAAGGGAAAGCAGCTTTGCTTTTCCTGAGAAGCCTACAGGCTGCACAGTGATGGGATGCCTGGCTAAGCAGACATTTTTCCCGAAGATGAAGAGTAGTGTTAAAATACCCTGGTACTGGGAGCCAAAGTGCTCCAGCTCTGTCTCAGGGTAAACTCCTTTCCATGAAAATCCCTTGTGTTAGCTTCTCCCCAAAAAGTGTCCTTTGTGCATTTCCATTTAAAATGTTCTGGTTGTTTCTTCTCATCCTTTCCACCAGCATCCCTCTTGTAACGCTGATTGTGCTTCACCAACGTTCTTACTTTTAACAAGTGAGTTGTGAGTATTATTCTTGTTCTCTAAAAACAGTCCAGAGTACACCAACCAATAAAACAAAGTCAACAATGACATGTGAAGGATCTGGGGTGAAAATCTTTAATGTTGAAAGTAACCCCGATAGGATTATTAAAGACTAATTTCTCAACACATAACTAAGATAGAAATTCTTTAAAGATCTAATACTAATCTATTTAATTAACCATGAATAACATTGATTTGGAAATGTTCAATCCAATTTTGCTTACTAATTCTAAAACTAAAAACAAATACCTTTCCATGTAGGTTGTTGATAATTTTTAAATGACTGACTTAATAAAACAAATTTGATACAAATGAGATAGTGTTAGAAATGGCTGTTTTTCTGCAGACAGGTATATGTAACAAAGAAAGATGCCTGTCGTTGTTGGATGGTAAGTAGGTACATGAGTTAGCTAAACTTCTACTGATAGCTTTTTAATCATAATATACAGATATAATTTGGCCTACAAGGATTATTAGGTATCTAATAAAAATGGCACAAGTCTTGCACTTAGTATGCACTAAATATTGACCTCAGTTTTCCTGCCCTTTCTTGGATAAACACCAACAAATGCAAATTTGTTGGCCTTTGTTTTCTGACCTTGCACCCATTGTTGTGGCACAGCATAAATCTTACAAATTGTTGACATTTTCCCTTAAGTATCTGATCTGCCCATTCCAATTTCCTGTTATTGGCGTTGATTCTAGGCTGACAATACCTAGAGATGACAGAACATCATACTCCTGGCTAGCTGTAGTCTGTCCCCCTTCCCTTCTGCAGTCTTCCTTCCTTCCTTTATCTGTCTCTCCCTCTTCCTTTTCTTGCCTCCCTCTCAGCTTTCCTTCCTAGTTTTCTCCTTTTTTCCCCCTCCTTCTCCCTTGTTATTTTTTGTGGTAAGAAGTGGGCTATTTGTTACAATACTCACTCTTTAGGCCAGGCACGGAGAGCAGGAGTACATCTAAGTGTACTCCAAGGGGAGCAGGAGCTCAGGTTTCTCACAGGGAAAGGACGCAAAGCAGTTCAGCATGCAGGAAGGAACTAACAAAGATTCCCAGGAAATTATTTCTTCTTTGACTGCATAGTTTATGTTTGAAAAAGACACATTATTTACTAGGCTTGTTTTGAGGAATGTTTCTCTATTTTCATGGTATACCAGAGAAATTTTGCCTCTACTATTTCTTCTTAATTTTTTTTCAGTTTCCTGGAGAGATGTACTGTGTCACAGTTTTGCCTTCTATAGACCACCCATATATATTCATAAAAGTTTGCCTTTTAACATTTTATTAGAAATATTTTTATATTCTCTTTCCAGTCACACAAATTAAGTTTGTTTTCCATTTTGCCATTTTCAATAAGTATAGAAAGGTTCACGTTCTATAATTTTGCTTTACTCTTGCCTAATAAGAGCAATAAAATGAATCTTTAATGAAAAAGAGACCAAAGAGAAAGGGAGGTGACACTGACCGTTGTGATGATCAGGGAAGTCTCCGTGTGTGTAAAATGGCAGCATGCCACATCTCACCCAACTTCTGTCTGTACTGTGGGTATTACTTTTTTAAGTGGTTCAATGTCAAGAAGATATAGGCTTACCACGTTAAACATTGTTTTTTTAGATGATAAAGTTTTGGAAATCTTTCAAAATTAAATCCACCCCTTTGGCTGGTTGTTTCAGGTAAAACTGGCAGTTATATCAAAGCACTGTGCTCCAGCCCCCAAGTGCCAACTGATCATGGGATAGTTATTAGTGCAGGTCAAATGGTAACATTGGCTGAGTATTGAAACAGCCAAGAACTTCAGAATTACATTTCAAAAAGCAAGCAATATAAGAGAAATCCTCCACTTGGAAAACTCTTCTTACTAGAGTCAGGCAAGAAACTTATCACAAAATCATACAAAGGTTTCACAGAAATTGCTCATTCATTTTCCAAAAGGCCCTTACCAATGGTGCTTATTGGCAAAACCACCAACTAAACAAAATATAAGCACCAAATCAAATAACAGCAACAGCAGCTGCAACAACAATACCAACAGCAACAATGACAACAATATGAACAGCAACCACCACCACCAACAACAACAACAACAACAACAACACCACCAACAACACCACCACCACCAACAACAACCCAATGCAGAGAAGACAAACGTAAATCCCATTAAATTTTGCTGTACAAGCATTTCAGACATGTTACTTGCACACCTTGGCCAAGTATTAAACTAGCAAACAAAAGGGACTCCTTCAAATTTACAATTATTGTGACTGATTTGGATCCTGCCTTCAGAGTGACAGGAATTGCTTAAAACTCTTAACTGCCTTTCCCTATAATTATCATAGAAAATTTTTAGAAAAACATCACATAAGTAATTAAGTCTAAGAGCATATCCTAATATTCTTGCTATCTATATTTTTATCCATCTGACTTTTAGCATTGGTGTTGTATATCCTATCTCTCACAATAGGTGCATATTAATAATCAAAGATCATTTTATATGAGGTTAAGAGTAAGAGTATTCAAGCACAAATAGACTGTTGCTACATTGTGATCAATGACAGAGAAAATATAGTCCTTCCCCTTAAACACATGCAAATGCCTACTGCCCAACTGCAGCTTCAGGGGAAAGGAAGGAAGTTGAGTGTTATTTAAACTCATCAACTGCTAAAGGAACTCAAACAAAAAATTAAGCCACACAGTATCTGTGTGAATGTGTGAATTGGTTCTACTGGTAAATTCCATTTTCTCCTCTGCAATTCTAATGCCTCATGTCAGAGGTCTAAGGCTTCCTTCAGCATCACCTCCTTTTGCACCAGTGTTACCACACTGGTATATTTAACAGAGACATTTACATGCTTTGCATTTTAAGTGCCTTGAAACTCCAAGCAGAGAGCTTGCACATTTCCGCTGCACCATCAGATGTAATGAGTTATGGTACTATCGGCATGTTGATAAGCTATAGCCCAGAGAAGAACAAGAAGGAAGTATAAAAAATATGGCCAGAGGATGGGATAAAATTATCAGCTAGTGTGTTTTCCTGTTTGGTTTTAATCTACATTTAATTAAATTCTTATCTTCTGTGTACTTATGGTCGCATTTGAATGGCGAGACTGCATTCATTATGAATGGTAAAACTTAACTCAGAGAACATTACATGTGGCTTCTTTAAAAAAGAGAAAAAGCAAAACGCTGTCTTTATTCTTTATACTCAGGCCTCGTACATGGTGCGGGGGGAGGCAAACTCTTTCCTGGGTCAAGTGCTATAGCACTTAACCTTTGGGTTAACTGACTGAGAAATTTGGATTTAGCTAAAATTTTAATCCTATTTTTTATTTTCACAATTTGGAAATGTTATCAAAATTTGAGGCTGAACAGAGCTGGCAAGGCAAGCAGCAGAGTGCGTTAAGGAAATGCCTTCTTCATCCTGAAACCTAGAGATGATAACAGGAAGTTTTTATTAGTATTGCAAAATGTGTGCATTAGTCTGCATCCGTAATTATTAAAACCATTACATTCCCTTGCCTTTATATGCTGAAATAAAAAAATGCCTTAATTGCTATTTAAAGGTTTCTCCCCACCGCCATCATAGACCCTTTGGGTTCATTCAAGCATTCATATATTTTAGAGAAAGCTAAAATGTTTTGAACATCACATTACTCTGTTGGAGGACTGGAAGGACAAATAGAAGCCATTCTTCAACTAACACATGGTACTATAATGACAAGTATGGTCTCCTCTTGGTGACTGAGAGTGTGTGACAGTCAACAGAGGGAAACAGAGGCAAAGTTTTATGGGTTTATTTAAGTTTTGGCTTGTAGACATATTGCTGAGCAACTGGGGACCAAAATGGGATTATTTGTTCCTACTGACCAAAATTCATCAAAAACATCAACAAGAAGAACATGAAAAAACAAAACAAAACAAAAATCATGCCTGGTAACTCTCTGTAAAAGCTTTTTCATGAATGTCTGCTAAAGTAATACAAATCCATCTCTTCATATTTGTAAATATTATTTGTTTACCTTTGCATTGTGAAGGATTGAACCTAAGGCATATGGTATACTAGCCTAGCATTTCTACTACTGAATATAGCATTTACATACTTTCAATAAGCAAAAACTGTGTCTAAAACCTGTATGTCAACGAAATAAGAGCATTGCAGATAAAGGATTGGTATTCTTCTATATTATATGCAAAGGGGACCACAACCTGGAGAATACTACATTATAATTCAAACACTTGACTTTGGATAGTTTTAATTAATTAGTGACAGTTACCCAGTGGTTTTGATCACCCAAATAATCCTGGCACAAATAACTCAGGAATAGTGTATTACTCTATACCAAAAGTCTTACTTTGTAAGGAGCTGTAAAACCCCCAGAATTTTGGTCAAGAAGTTTCTGCTTGACCTTACTTTACTTGTAACACAATACAAAGACCATCTAATAACCCAAGAGGCATAGAGAGGCTCCAAATGACAGAAAAACTCTCAGGAAACATATCTAACAATTCCAAGTCTTAGCGTTGTTATTTTGCAGAGCACTCATCCAGCTCAGTAGATGGAATTGCTGTTCTTCTGTGCATAATTGGACATAAAATCAAAACTGGGAAGATTTTTTTTAAAAATGTGACAATTCTGCAACATTAAGCCTTTTAAAAAGTATTTTTCTCTCAGCTAAGCAAGCTAAAATATTCATAACAAGGAAATAAAACATATCCCATTGTGAGAAGTTATCATTTTTATCTATGTTTTATTATAAGATATAACAAATACTTTAAAATAAAATTATGGATGTGGTTTATTTTACTAATTATATTTTTAAGAGTACTTTTATATGTTCCTCCTTAAGAATAGTTACAATATTTATTTTCATTTTAGCAAATACATACAAGAGATACATTCATGCACACATATTAACAAGATCTCTGTGCTGCCTTTACTTAAAGATCTGAAATGCTCAAGATATTAAGCATTAAGATAATATTCAATTTAACAAACAACCCTGACTATATTTACTCACAGATAGTCTTAGGGATATGAAAATGTGATACAATTTCTGCATATGAGTAAACTATAGTAGGCAAGTATTGTAATACTGTTTGCTAGGGCTTATCTAGCAGAAGGACACATAGAAAATAGAGGAGCTGAGATATAGGCGTATGTCTATTGTACTGGCTAGTTTTGTGTGTCAACTTGACACAGGCTACAGTTATCACAGAGAAGGGAGCTTCAATTGGGGAAGTGTCTCCATGAGACCCAGCTGTAGGGCATTTTCTCAATTACTGATCAAGGGGGTAGGGCCCCTTGTGGGTGGTGCCATCTCTGGGATGAAAGTCTTGAGTTCTATAAGAGAGCAGGCTAAGCAATCCAGGAAAAGCAAGCCAGCAAGAAACATCTCTCCATGGCCTCTGCATCAGCTCCTGCTTCCTGACCTGCTTGAGTTCCAGTCCTGACTTCCTCTGGTGATCAACAGCCATGTGGAAGTAAGCTGAATAAACCCTTTCTCCCCAACTTGCTTCATGGTCATGATGTTTGTGCAAGAATAGAAACCCTGACTAAGACAAAATTGGTACCAGGAGTGGGGTATTCCTGCGACAACCTGACCATGTTTTGGGGAGGACTGTGAAAGGACTTTGGAACTTTGAGCTAGAAGAGATGTTCTGTAGGAGCTTAGACGATCACATTGAAAACAGTACAGAGATAGAGGCCTGGCTTGTGAAATTTCAGAGGGAAGATTAAAGACTTTTATCAGGGCCATATTGTTTTGGTTGTAAAGATTCTGTGGTTCTGGTTAGCTGGGGCTGAAGTATCAGCTGTGATTGGCAAGATACCAGAACTACTAAAAATAAAACTTTGCATTACTGAGACTGTTGATGCTGGTTAGCTGGAGCTAAGAATTAGTGGTGATTAAGAAGAAACCAGCATCATTGAGGTGACATCTTCTGAGAAGTGTTTTCTGAGAGCACAAAGAGGCTATGTTCCAGAGATAGCCAAGGTTGTACCTCGTGCTGCAATAGGACTTGGTAATGTGTAAGAGCCACCCAGGTGGTACTGGTTTTGAAGGCATGAAGGGGTCATGAAGAGCAGCTGAGGCTCAGCACAATGAGAGGCCATGGGAGGCCATTAGTGAAGGTGCAGCTTCAGTTGCAATTGATGGCCCAAGACTGAAGGAGTCATGCAAAGGAGTTGAGGCCTGGCACCATAAAGAGAGCCTATGAAAGGCTATTGGTGAAGCCTAGTTACAGCGAAAGACAGTGTTTTAGTGATGCCAGTACCATGAATGACCACCAAGGACAGCAGCAGCAGTAGAGCAAAGGCATCTAGAGGCCAGACGACAAGATGCATGCTACAAAGGGCAGAGCTGGAGAAGTGACCAAAGCCCTTAGAGGAGCCCAAAAAATTGTGAGTTGGATCCCAGACATTGGTTTTGCTTTTGATTGTGACTGTGCCCTGATATTTTTCCCTCTTGAAAGAAAAATGTATTTGAGTAAAGCCCACAGTTAAGAGACTTTTAATTTTAAAAGATATTAGACATTTTAAATTGATTTAACTTTTAATATATAAAGACTGTGGGATTTTAAATCTTGGGTATAAATAAGAACATAAGAGTTGAGGCTTAATAGTAATGTGTTTGTGTGCCAAGTTGACAAGGGGTCAATTGTACTGGCTAGTTTTGTGTGTCAACTTGACACAGGCTGCAGTTATCACAGAGAAGGGAGCTTCAATTGGGGAAGTGCCTCCATGAGACCCAGCTGTAGGGCATTTTCTTAATCACTGATCAAGGGCGTAGGGCCTCTTGTAGGTGGTGCCATCTCTGGGATGAAAGTCTTGAGTTCTATAAAAGAGCAGGCTGAGCAAGCCAGGAAAAGCAAGCCAGCAAGAAACATCTCTCCATGGCCTCTGCATCAGCTTCTGCTTCCTGACCTGCCTGAGTTCCAGTCCTGACTTCCTCTGGTGATCAACAGCCATGTGGAAGTAAGCTAAATAAACCCTTTCCTCCCCAACTTGCTTCATGGTCATGATGTTTGTGCAAGAATAGAAACCCTGACTAAGACAGTCTATCAAGTCAGATATATGAAGTAAGATCTAGTTCTTAATACACTTTAGACTGCTCTCTGGGAGGAATTTGAAAAGTTTTGGGAATTGGACCAGCCAAAGCCTGGATGCACGGAGAAAAGCTTGGTGGATGATTGTAACAGGGGCTCACTTGCCTAGAATGCTGATCGGAGTGTAGGCAATAATGGGGTTTAACAAGGGAAATTAGAGCTTTACTGGCTATTGGACTAGAAGCCATGCATGTTAAAAAAGTTGTCTCTATTTGGCCTGTGTCCTGAGATAGTATATAAAGCTAAGTGTAAAACTGAAGGATTCATTATTCTGATGCAGGAATTTTCAAGACATCCCAGCATGAATCTGTGGGCTACTTAGTTAAACATGCACATAGAATTAGAGCAAACAAGCCACACAGAAAACAGAGGGAATGGCAGTTTTCCCAGAGAAGAAGATGGGAAGTTGGAACCAGGCAGTGTGGCTACTAGAGAAATTTGGGCAATCGAAAAGAAGTCCTTCATATCAGAACATCACAACATCTACTGAGCTGGCTGGACTGTTCCCTCAGAGGGTAAAGGTAAAGGTTTGAACATTTGGGGAACAGTTTGCTTTGAGAAGCACATCTGCCTTGCATAGGACTTCCTAACAGCGTGTTTATCCATTTTTAACTATCCAGGCATCCAGAGGCCCAGGTTGCTGTCATCCAAGGATACCAAGCGACACAACAGATTTATAAGCATAAACAATGACATTTTCCTGGTACCAATCTCAGTTAGCTTCATTACTGCTGTGTCAATATACTTGACATAAAACCTTAAAGGGAGAGATTTATTTGGACTCATGACTCAATGCATCAGTAGTTGGAAAAGCTGCATACTTTAACATCATCCACATTATTCTGAATTAGTGGGTCCAGAAAAGCTTCCACTCAAACGCCAGATCTCTTAACTATATTGTAAGGTTGGGGGACATTGTGGGCAGACCCTAAGGTAGAAATTTATAAAGATGTAAAGGTTGATCCTCCAAATTCGAATGAAGACCTTAGCAAGTTTTAAATGCTAGGATTGTGGAAGGTCTCAGCAGCAGAGCTGAAGTCACGTCACAGAATCAGTCCAGGACAGCAGTCATGTAGGTCAGAACTGGCATGGTCACTGAGGCAGGACTGCCAAAGTGCTTGAGAGCTGACATCATGTCCTATGCATCCTCAATACCAGATGCAGACCTGCTGGATTTAATGTTGGCCCAGTTTGCTTTCAGTCATCCTTAGGTAGAATCCTAAATTGATGCTATTTTATTCCTCCTATTTCAATGAGAGTGTATATGTTCTTTGCTACTATATCTTGTATTGTGTAAGTGTGAAACTTGTTTCTGGTTTTACAAAAGAGCTGACTTATGATCTTGCCTTAATTTCTTGAGGGGGATTTTGAACTCATACTTGGAACAATCCCAGGGTTGTTAAGTCTGTGAGAATACCTTGAGATGCACTGAATTCTCTTTGAATCATGAGGTGGATATGAGACTTACTAAAAATAAGGATGGAATTGTCATAGTTTAAGACTTTTTTTAAATGAATATGGGGATCCATATTTGGAAGCTGGTGCTTGAGAATCTGAAGCAGGAAATCCATGAGCTGAAGGCCAACGCAAGCCATGGAGCAAGAGCTTGTCCCAAACACACAGAAAGAAACAACGAAACACTGGACACACAGTTGGGTGTGGAGTTAGCATGAGTTTGATTCAATACTGCCTCTTCCTCCACGTGGGCTTGTCTCTCCTCCCTGCTCTAACCTTCTTGACAGGTTGCTGATTTCATTCCTGTGAACTGCTTTTGATTAGATCAAGAACTGAGATGATTTTCCCAACTCTTCTATACAGACGCATCTTGTCGTACTCTGAGGCTGAGTCTGTTTAGAATCTCATACTGCCATAATACCACTGCCTATGATGGTCAGTTAATGATCTGTAGGTTATTTTGCTGTAATTTCTTGAAAATTAAGCTGTGGGATCACCATGTGTACTGCTCCTGGCCTAATGCTTAGCAAGCTTAAAATCTGTAATACCTGCCTAAATGATCATACAGTAGCTCCATTCTTTGATCTCTTGTCATCTAGTGAACATTTCCTCTTGCTATTTATAATCACCAGCCTTAGGCTCTTATTTGCCAGTATTTATGACCCTCCTCTATGCTATCCTACATCTCAACAGACTGTTCTCAAACTTCAGCTCCTTTTATTTGCATTCATCTTCTAGATTTTTAATTATAAAATGTTTTCAATTTACTGGAACCCCAAATATAGTATTTAAGAAAATATAGTATTTTCTTAATTGTCCCTCATTCCTTCCTATCCCCAGTCCCATGTTTATCTTGTTTATATACTCTGGTCTTACTTGAAGCACTTCTTTATAGATGTTTTCAACACTCTCTGGAAAAGGTCCAATCTTCTCCCCTCAAAATCTCTACTGTATAATCACACCTTGCAGTAGTAGCCAGAGATTAAGGCAGGACAGGCCCATCTCATTGTAAATATTATATGTATTAGCATGGCTTTTATTTTTCCCATCCAGTTGCTTCCTAGATTCCTACTGTTCTCCATTGTCCTGCATTTTCAGTTATTCAGGAAACTGCTGTAAGGAGCAGTTTTACCCCTCTATATGTTCTGTATTCACATGTATTGCTATGGATCTGCTGATTGTACTCCGGAAGAGCAAGCCCTCCAAGTATATTCTCCTATGTTCCAGCAAACCTCAAATTCTTACTCCCTAACTGATCATTTCCAGAATGAAGACATACCATAATATCCTGCAATTAAACTGTCACAGTTAAACACACACGTTCTATCTCTCATGTATCTCCTTCCATTTCAAACAAAAGTAGCTCAAACAGGAATCTAGGCTTAGTGCATCCTGACAGGTACTTAGAGATGTGTCTACTCATCTCTAAGTTACCAAGGAACTTATGAGTGTCAACAAGGAGCTACTATCTCCTGGGGACTTTGGAAGTTGTCGCTCTTGAATATCAGTAAAAACTGGCATGGAATGTCCTTGTGACTGCCTTACTCTTACACTTGACATACTCTCCTGCTGTCCACCTCACGGCCACATTTGTTTCCCTTGCTCAGTCCTTCCTCTGGACCTACATTTTACTCTTCTCTTGTCTTGTCCCTACCAACCTCTGTGAATTCCTTTGCTTCCCAATCCTTCTTCCACCCAGGCTTTGAGGAATTCTACAATATTTTTCCTTACTCTACCATAGAATGTCTTAAATGTTCTTTTCTCAGACAGGCTTGCTTTTATACTACTATATGAGACTGCAAATCACTTTCTTGTTTTATTTTTGTTCTGCTTTATTTTTCCCTATACCTTCTTTCCCCTTTTTTGTTGCTTACCAAATTTTCAGCATGAGCATTTCTTTGCTGATTGTCTTTCTCTTACTGGAATATTCCCCACCTAAGGAAATAGGTTTTCTTGCTGCTTTGGATAATGCCTTGCTTATAGTACACATGCATCAAGAGTTTATTAAATAAAGAATGAACACAGAGCAATACTTTAACTTTTACTGTCTCATATATTTTATAATACAAATAAATTGTTTTCTCTTTCCCATGACCTTAATTATACTTTTATAATAATGTGCTCGTGTTCTGGTGTTTTAGGAATATAAAACCAACACCCATAATTTAAGCTAATTTTACAGCATTATTTAGCTTTAGGATGCATTTCTGTGCAATGAATGCAATTTACCACTGTCTTTTTCTTGCTTTACTCCACATATTGCATCAGAACAAGCACTAGTGTGCCACTGGCAGCAGTAACAACAGCTCATACTACATAGATTAATTCGTGTTTGTGTCCTTCTTCCTGTGTGTGTCGTTTATCCTTGTTAGAAGAGAAAGAAGAAGGCAAAAGTGTGTTTGTGGAATATTTCATTTTCAATTAAACAGAACCAGTTGAGGCAAAATGTTCAGTGTTGTTTAATACCTATTTCTGATTTTGACTTTGACTCAATAGGAAGCCTATAATAAAATTAAGATATGCACACAATAAGATGTGATTTGATTTCCTTGTCTTCAGTATCAAGTATTTTTCCCAGAGTCTATTTGAATGAATTTATCATGCATCTAATATATGCTTAAGGAACTTAACTCTCAAACAACAGGTCCTAGGTTTAGATTACAATATATGGAAGTGAAATTATAAAGGAAAGTGAAAAAACTCTAGTCTTTCTTGAAATAGTTCAGGAAGCTGCAATCCAACATCTGCACTGGCAGTGTCCTTAGGATGGTCTGAATTTTATTGTTTTAATGTGTCTTCAATGACTTCTAACACTCTAGTTCCAATATACTCCTAAGAACATTTGGCAAAAGTAATCTCCAGGCCCAAAGAAAACTCCAGCAGTTCCTGCCATTTCAGTCTCTCTCTCATACACACTTTCGTGATTGCTGGAAATATTGATATGTTCAATCAATCAACCCTATGATCAAGAAAAAATACAATCACATTTAATATTTTGGACCAGAATCATTATTCAAACTTTCATAAAACTGAGAAGCTTGCAATCATATAGACTTTTCCTTTATTTTTCCCTTCAAAGCTATGGTGAGCAGATGGGGATTTGAAACAGGCATTGGTTTACAAAAAAGAGCAAAGGGTTATCATGGAAGCTAACCTATTCTTCAAGGATGTGACATTTGGTTATTTATTTTTATTTTTATTTTTGACCATTCAACTTCTTGAGGGACACACATAAATTTCCTTTGATACTTCAATGTGACCTTATATAAAGCTACTCATCACACTATATAGATGGGCCAAAATTAAGAAAGAACACATGGGATCCAGATAAAGATCTGAAGGACTTTGCTAGCAGTAAAGTGTCATGGTGAAACATTGGCTTTTCATGGATTCTAACTCACTTTTAAAAACAAATAATATGCCCCTCTTGAAATGTATACCAGCTTCCTTCCTTCCTTCCTTCCTTCCTTCCTTCCTCCTTCCTTCCTTCCTTCCTTCCTTCCTTCCTTCTTTCTTTCTTTCTTTCTTTCTTTCTTTCTTCCTTCCTTCCTTCCTTCCTTCCCTCCCCCCTCCCTCCCTCCCTCCCCCTCTCTCTTTTTCTTTCTCCTTCCTTCCTTCCTTCCTTCCTTCCTTCCTCCCTTCCTCCCTCCCTCTCTCCCTCCCTCCCTCCCCCTCTCTCTCTTTCTTTCTTTCTTTCTTTCTTTCTTTCTTTCTTTCTT